>CM052198.1:3194812-3304171 GCA_028455805.1 Lasioglossum figueresi | reverse complement strand
TCTCTCTCTCTCTCTCTCTCTCTCTCTCTCTTCCTCTCTCCCTCTCCATCTCTCCTCCCACTCTTACACGCGGCGAACATAAGTTTTTTTGGTCCAACGACGCCTATGGCTCTACGAATCGCGAGATCTGCGAGGGAAACGTGCGCCGTCTCTGTGTGTGCGGCTGTGCGCGTGAGCGTTTCACACCTGACTACTACGGTAGTCAAGCGAGCGACCGAAGCGACATCGGGTCCCGGAAAAATGATCGCCTCGCGGCGAAATTATCACGGAAAATAGTTAAACAGCCGAACTCGATTTATCGCGAAGGAATCGGCCGTGTGGGCGGCGTCCAATCGATTTATTTGGTCGGTAAAGTCTGCGCGGCGAACACGGTAGGTTAGTTGACCGCGGGGCCGAGCGAGCGCTGAGCTGACAGTAGGCCGGCGACGTCACAGTGGGCCGGTTGAGCCTTCCTTCGTTCGATTCAGGCAGGCTCTCTATTCATTTTACATGTAGCAAGGTAAATATTTCAATGCGAGTGTCCATTCGAATCCGTGGCTCGAAGTGCGTGATAACCGTCGTCAGGAGCGTTCTGTGATAAACCAGTCGTCATTTTTCGAGAACGAGCGAGAACTTCGAGAAGTTCGAGGGGGTTGTGAAGAAGTTTTTTCTGTTTTCTTATTACACGTATCGCGCATACGTACCAATGTCGAATAGAATTTACTTTTTCCATTTCGTCGAACATACCTCGTTCGTTTCCGTTCCTGTTCGCAAAAAAAGAAAAGAACCGGACACCGAGAGCTGCCGCTGCTACTGTTGTTGTTGTTGTTGTTGTTGTTGTTGTTGTCGTCGCTGATGCTGCTCGCTGTCACGAACGATCCCATTAGAAGAAAAGAGAGAGAGAGAGAGAGAGAGAGCACCGTGTCGACGCCGAGCGATTTTTCACACGGTTGCAATACTGATCGAAAATCGCGCAAAACACACCACCGACCTTGGCAGGACACGGAACACGCACCTTCCATCCGCGAGCCGATCTTAACCACGATCGACAGGACTCGCCATAGAGCACAGCGCGCTCGAAGAGAGACACGTGAAATCGCACGGTTGACAGTTACCGTGCGCGCGGGCCGTCAGTGGATCCTGAATCGTTTCCGACAACGCATCGTGGCTCGCGTTCGACGTTGCTCGACCTTGTGCAGTTTCACTTTTGGCAAACGTATAATCGTAGCATTCGTCACCCGCGAACAGTGTCACGCTGTTCCACAACCGATTCGTCGTGTTTTCACTGGGCAAAGCCTGTGTTCACCGCGCGACGCTAACCTATCGAATCGCCTATTACGATCGATCCGTTCGATCGCCGGCAATCTGAAAACTTTTTATTTTTCGTCCACTTTCTTTTCTCGAAAGTGCTAGATTCGCGATATATCGGCCGCGTACACCGCGCAACGTTACAGACACGTGACAAGTGCACAGTGCGATGAAACTTCTCCGAATATCGTTACCCGCGGCTGTGCGCGTTACACCGCTGAAAACATCGATTCCGATCGATCGATCACAGAAATCGCCGACCGTCCAGTGTGTACCAGTGATGGGAAAAAAGTAATTAACTAGTTGTTCTTAGAAAGAAAGGCGGCGAACTGGTTACCAAAACATACGCTATTGTCACTCGAAAACTAACTAGTGCTCATTCGGGAAAGTAGAACTGTTACATTTTGGTATTTACAAGCGAGAGACCATTCTCAAATGCGATATTAATTTTGGGTCGGAGGAGTTCCCGTTTCAATATATATGGCGATATGGCAATCTAGTTTGTTCGTGTAACAAGTGTTTTATTTAACGAGAAAAAGTTTCATAGATGCGAATAACGTATCTTATATTACATAACGTGGTTATGTTAATTTTCTATTTTGCAATCGATGACGATCCTGAAGTCATCTATTCTAATTGTTTTCAAATAACCAAAGAATGGTAGCTCCTTCGGTTGCATCCGAGCAAGTTAAGTAACTAGGTAGTAACCAGAGTTGGGCAAAACTGTGATCCGACTAACGTGAAATCATGTTCACGATTAACCATCGCTATTTCGAAGTGAACCGGTAGCGTAACTGAAGCGAACCAAATAAAAAGAATGTGAGCATTGGTCATGATTAGATCGCGGATCTTTATGCAAAATGAAAATTGTCCAAGTCAATTTTAAGAAACGGAGGTTGAATAAACATGAATTTCCACTTCGAACAATTATAATAAGTCAAGAATAATATAACAACGTCGTTCGATTTTTCTAATGTTTGTACAACTTTGTATTCGACCAACCCATTCTTGTTAGAAATGCATAAAATCCGCTATCGATGATCGCATAATAATTTTCAAAAGAAAAACGTTTTCATGATAACTCCAATGCAATACCGCGCATACAATGATACGTAACGTTAATGTTACTGGTAACCGATTAATAATTACAGATGACCAATTCTAATCGTGATTACCGATTTACTCTGGTAACGGTTAACTGATTGTGCTTGCCACGATTACTTTTCGCGATCAATGAACAAAGTAACCAGAAAATCATTCGCGATCACCGATAACTAAAACGATTACAGATTGTCGATGGTAATCATGATTACCGATTCATTCCGGTAACGATCGAATAATTAACGATTGCGATTATCATGATTACTTGTCGCAACGAATTACACAAGTAACCAGAAAATCACGATCACTTTTACCGACTTATTCTAGTAACGATTAATCGATTAATAATTGTGGTTACCAAGATTACTTCTCGCGATCTACTACAAAAGTAACCAAAAAACAATCGATTGTTATCGATGCCCAACTCTGGTAGTTACTAAGTAACTGAGAGTGTATCCGGTGAACTCGCGATTTACTACAAAAGTAACCAAAAAACAATCGATTGTTATCGATGTCCAACTCTGGTAGTTACTATGTAACTGAGAGTGTAACCGGTGAACTACTGTGCTTGGAAATAACTAAATTTCCCATCGCTGGTGTGCAGCAGAGAGTATCGTCTCTGTGTGTAGCTTCGTTACGAATCGTCGCGTCGCGGAAGAGTCTGGTATCGCGTCCCGGCGTAAAGTAAACAAAAGTGAAATGCACTCGTGAAAGTAACAGTCGTCGTTGGCCGATCGTGTCACCGATAAAAAGACGCGCCGCGTCGTTGACGTAAAGGAAGATTCCCGTCCAACGTCGGTGGCCAGAACGCGGCTCGAGGCTCCGGTGCAAGGATCGTCGGATGGACAGAAATGTGTCGGGACGGACGAACCTGGACCGTCAACGACGACGACGACGTGCCGAAAGAGAACGACACGTCCGAAGTGAGACAGTACGCCGATAGTTCGAACAGAGAACGTCTAAGAACTGCCGTCTGCCGTTGGCAACGAACTGGTGTCGAAAACCGTCAGATGTCCCCAGATAACTGTCATTAAAGACCGACGCCGGTTGATGGAAACAAGTACGTTAATCTACGTAATCCACGACGGACGCACACCTAACCTATACTCGGCGACACGCTGTCAAGCGCGCGACAAGTGAGCCGATCGGTTACGGACGGGGCCATCGTCGTGGAAATCGAGAAAGAAAATACGGCTGCGACTACGCGTATACAATTGGATCGAAGGTGGAAAATGTAGAAGGAGAAAATGGTTCCTATGCCCGTGGTTTATACGAAACGCATCTCTCTCCCACCCCCCTTCCCCTCCCCCTACACCCTGTCTATCTTCCTCTTTCTATTTCGATTGGTGTTGAAGCGAAACGTGAGGCGAAGAGTGCGTGTTCCGTGAGCCGCCACGGCGGGACGAAAATATCACACGTGCGTCGGGAGTAAGCCGAGATTTTTGGAGGACGACGGGAGTCAAGTGGGCGATCGGTGAGCAGAACGCTTTTTTGGTGAGCGACCAAACAAAAAAAAAAAAAAAAAAAAAAACGAACAGACACCAGCAAACGACGATAACATAGAAACACGTTAAAGTACCTGGGTAAAAGAAACGTTTTGAGGGGTCACGGTTAGGGGAGGGAAACTACCGGACACGTTCGTATTCCGCGCGTAACCGCGGAAATCGAACGGTTGGTTCGCGGGAGACACGCTGTCACGGCCGTTTCCACTCTTCGCCGGCAACCTCTTCGCGGAAATTTCTGATCGTATTGACAGCTCGAGATTCGTCCTCGTTCCTCGACGCGAACGATCGTTCGATTTTCACCAGTCGCGTGACGCGACGTCCAGTTGTCCGTTAGAGGCTGACAGAGTCCCTCGAACTCTAGGTGCACCCGGTTGGTATACCTCGGGACCTGGTCACCGGAACCTGGACTAGATCCAGACCGGTTCGGATGATCCCGCGGTCCATCGCGGCAGGTGATCGAGAGAGCCAGGGCAGACCTCTTTCAGTCGTACGGCCCTGCATGCTAAACAGCATAGACGTTTGACGTTTCGCGAAGGTCGCGTGCTCTAGCTTCATCCTCCTCGCGTGGTCGACCCGTCTCTCTCTCTCTCTTTCCCTCCCTATCTCTTTCGCACGCTCTCTGTCCTTGTTCCCCGGTCCCCCACCCCTCAGCTACACCCCGCCCACCCTCACGATCCACCGTCTCGCTGCAATTCCGTCTCTCTTTCGCTGTCTTCGTCGTCCTTGTCTCGCCGTTCCTCTCTTCTATTCCGGTCATCCGTCTCGCCCTACGCACATACGCACGTACCGTTGGGCATTTAACGATCGTGCCGCGTGAAATTGTCGCGGCTCATTGCTCGCCGGGAAGTTCCGCGAATTTTCCAGCTGCCACGGACAAGGATTTTCACGTCCGCATCGACGCGCGCCGCTTCCAAACGTCTTGGTACCGACGCGGAACTCTTTTCGACGATCCTCGCGGCCGGGCTGCTTAACCCTTTTAGTGCCGGGCGAAAAAGAGGTGATTATGCGAAGATAACCGGCCGAATTTTACGATTTTACTAGGATTTGGAAAAAGCCTCATAAAAACCAAAATGAAAAGCGATATTTACATAATTCCAAAAGCAGTGTACACTAATTTTTCTATATTCATTGAAAATTACATAAATAACGAAGGTATAAGTGATGAAAAAGAAAAAGAAAATTTAAGCGCGGGCCGATATATCGGCTCTGACACTTTTCGCCAGTGCAGCGAGGGCCGATATATCGGCCTCCGGCACTAAAAGGGTTAAGAAACGTTTACACTGGTCTGGTTCGGGGGTTTCGCGGTCCGACAAGTTCGTTATTGGGTGATCCGAGAGATGAAGGGATCCTACTAGATGTTAAAATATTGACGAATATGCAGAAAGTATTTATTTACGTAATCTATATCTATGAAAACGCTGTCCTAACTCACTCGCACTCGTCAACGCCCAGGCTAAACCCTTGGACATAGAAAGCTGAAATTTTGCACAGAGGTTTCCTTTATGATCCATACAAGGGATAAGAAAGGATATTTCGAAATTCAACCGCTGAGGGGGTGAAAAGGGGTGCAACGTTTGTACGAAGAGTATTTCGTTCGTGGTCGGATTTACTTGAAACTTGGTCTTAATGTTCATCGATACAATTATTTCGCTTTAAAGTTGTGTTATTTCCGTAAATGTATCTGGAAACTAATATATAAGTGCGTAATTATTATCTTATCGCTAAACCGTTGCTTCAAAGTTAACCGTCGGAGAGATCTACGGAGCAACGCGAAAAGCGAAACGGAATTGAACGGCATAGATTATCATCGATCGGTAGAAACCGATAGCCCCAAATATGTTTCGGGACAATTTTGTAACGTTTACGTCTCGAGGCGCGAAACTACCCATACCGCGACCGATTAAGTATAAACCAAATAGTCATAACCCTTAGGTACGTCGTAGTTTTTCAAGAATCAACTCTTTATGAATTCAATTCAAACTTATATTCGACAAATGCAGTAAAATGGTGCAAATAAGCCTAAAAATCGGTATGGGTGTCGTTATTGAGGTTTCTTGGGACGTTGATTACAAAAGTGGCATCAATTTTTAAATCTAAGATGGCCAAATGACATAAAATTGGGGGTTGGAAGGTTTTATTTTCCGAGGGCATTAAACGGTTTCCTGTGCGAGCGAAGCCGCGGGAAAAAGCTAGTAATGTATAAATTGATAGGTGCAATTTCAAATAAATTCAAGAGCTTCGATGTGTCAGTTGTAGCTTACTAAAATTATTAATGTACATTGTAATCGGTGCAAACAATTTTCATTGTGCACACAAATCTGCAGACTATTGGTAACACATTATTTACCGTGCTACTTCAATAAAGAACTTGCAGATCGTTTAAAAAATGACCCTGAAGGAATTGATTGGATCACGTCCCAGAGCGTGGGTTTTTATCATTGCTATGGAACAGTTTTTTTCAAATTCTACGTTTAATAATTTTTCGGTCCACGATTCTGGTTTTCCGAAATTGATTCGCTTCGTTAGAGGTATCTTGTTGTTATATTAGGTTGCCCTAAAAGTTTCTTTCACTGCGTACAGATTCCATATTTGTCGGATAACATCAGCGTACACAAACAACACAATCTTCTGTTCGTTAATGTTTCATTGTTCCTTAAGCTTCCCCTTTCTTAACCATGCCATTGGTTTTCTTAGAAACTACTTTGAATTTGCACCGAGTACATCAATCGAGAACGAAACGGACTTTTGGAACAACCTAATAATTGTTTTGTTTTCATGGGGAACGTCGGATCTGTGTGATCCGATCAAAAGTCTTCCGAATCTCGCGAAAGAACGCTTACTGTTATCGTTAGCGTAGTCTTATCTCCTTTCATCTGTAAACATATATTGTGGGAGATAGATAGTCCTCGAACGATCTGTTTAGTCTAGAAAATTCAAGTGATCTCGATCGAATACGCATAGCCGTCTCAAATAGATTAGTCTTGTGTTCCAAGCGTTTATATTCAAATTGTTGCTGCCCTTTATTATTGATTGATGCTACATAATATAGAATATAGTAAAATATTTCATTCGCTTCATAAACCTACTCTCACGCGAATCGTACGACTGACAAAACTTCGAATGCCGCGCCAGAGTTGAAAACAGTTGTAATATCAGCAACGATATTGTTGTTCTCGAGACATCGAAACTTTTCGTAACATTTACAAAAAGAGTTTCACGAATCAATTGTTCTAAACGTGTGACAAGGGTGCATGTTTTCCCTCTTTCCGCTGTTGGCGCATCTCTTGTCGCTGTTAGCATTACCTGTGCACCGTATAGAGACTCGCTGCATCATCGACTACTCTCTGCAAACAAGATCCACGATGTTTACAAATATTACGAAAAAGATAGCACGTGTATCTGTCAGATTAGCCGCGACCTTCGCTGGGTTAATGTACGAATATGATCGAAGAAATTTATAGACGGAACCGGAGGAGAACGTTCCTCTTCCTGCATCTCGTTGCACAACTCTTGACAGGACGTAATTCCCAAGATGAGAAGAAGAAACTGTTTTCCATTGAGCATTGTTAATCAGGGGCAAAGGGGGACAGATGTCGTTAAACCGGCGCCAGCGGGTTTCCGTTTATAACAAATGAACTCGCGTCTGTTACAACATGAAATATAATTAGAGCCGTTGCTCCTGATGTTTCTTAACTTTTAATAAATAGGTAAAGCTTGTCAGGAACCTTATTGCAAAATAAATGGACATTGAAAACTGGCGCGTTTTGCAGTAATATCAAGTAGCCTGATGTTTAAAACTATTTCGGCTAGAAGTACGTAACGATACTATAACGACCGTCGACTAGAATTATTTATTAGAACATTATTACTGGAACACATTTCCCGGTGAACCGTAAAGAGTTAGCCGGATATATGTTTCGCGGCTTTTCAGCTGTTGTAATTCGCGGTTAGAGGCTCGTGCACGGAAAAACAAAATTCTGTTGATGCAGTTGGATCGCTTGCTTCTAGAAACAAGGTGCCTCAAAGCCTGAACTCCCGAAATAATAACGAATGATTTCACGACACGCAATTTATTTGTGCGAGTTGAAACGAATGTTCTTGCCTCTGGTAAAACACAAGGCAACGATTAAACAAGTCCCTTTGGAATTCTTTGGCGAGGAGACACGCGGCTTTCGAGGGCGCAGCGTGGGAGTTCGGAAAGTTTTCTTTATTACCAATCGGATAAGCGCTTCAAGCCGTTAACCAGATAGGGTCATCTTTAAAAATGCAGTCTGCTACTTGAAAAGTGTACACTGGAGGATTGTAGATAACGTGGGAATACCGCTACAAACTTGCGGTACATTCGTGTGAGAAAGCTTTAATGGTACAAGCTGTTACATGTGTTTTAGAGTATTTATTGCTAGACATGGTTTGCCTCTCGCACTCTCTACGCAATTATTAGGATATTTAACAAGTCCATGGAACTCTCGATGAACTCGTGACTATCGTCGACACAGATGTTATCGGTTTATTAGGCCTGGGACCAGGCAAATATATATTTTAGTATATTCTACTACATTCAAGAATATTCTATATTCGAGTATATTCTAATATATTGTAGAATATTCCAGAATATTCTGGCATATTGTAATATATTCTAGTATATTCTAAGAACTTTGTAGACAGAAACATTTCTAAGTAGAAAGGGCGGGCAATAGACAGACATAGTCAGCCGCGCTCTGCAGCGTCTCAAGTTTTAGTTCGTTTTTCCGAAAAGGACAAAATGTCTCCAGTATTTTTGACGAATTCGGAGTCTAGTTTTCTATTCGCTTACTGCAGTGTGTGCAGGCAAGTATGCACGCAAAAGTAATCGCGGGCCGGGTTCACAGTGCATTGTAACACTCGATATTGTCTTTCGAATGGAAATGGTTCCTGCGAAAGAATCTGTTGAACGTTAATCCTCCTCTATGAAAAATAAACTGGTGGGAAAGGTATAGCGCCGTGCACACCGCTCGAATGCAACGACGCGTTTAGAAAGGACTTTCGTTCGCTTCGAAAACCGCGTTAGTATGATTCCCGTCGGTGCAGCGCGGGTCGAGAAACTTGTCACTGAACAACGCATAGGTTCATCTAATTTAGTACTTCTGCTTCCAGTTCATTCTCTCTTATTTCGCTTCGATCGTTGGACCGATTTTCGCGCGTTATGTTATGCCACTTCAAACTGAAATAACATATCGCGAAGAGATCTCGAGTGCGTTATGGTGACAGTAGCGGAGACTGAATAGTTGTCAGAACTTTGTATGTATGCTTTTAGAGAAGAATTTCAACAGGAAATTCAGGTAAAATCTTCGTTTCTTCACGAAAGTTCGGAATGTTTCAATTATTTTTGTATATTCTTTGAATTTTACAAATTTTTGAACATTCCAATGTGCTCGCATACAATTCGTAAAAATCCGCCTTTGGAAGGTTGACTTTGTCAAAATTGAACGATATAGATAACCAGAATTCTAATTCATTCATTCATGTATATGTATTCATAATTGTATTATTGTCATTCATAATTGTATTATTGCAAGTCATAATTGAATCTCTCTCTCATTCATGTATAATTATTTTTAAATTTATGTATTTGCATTGGTTTTGTTACGATTAGACTGCGAATTTTGGGCATGTAAAGAATGCAAGGATTTTAACACGTTCCTTACAGCATAGTAAAAGTAGTCGAGAGGGAAGTAAATTCCTATTTGGTTCGCGAGTCTCGTAATTAATGCAATTTTTATTTTGCATAAAAATCTGCAGGCCTGTTATGATAGTTCGATGTACTCGGAACGTTTCTAGTAATTCGATTAGAAGATTTTACACCGTCAGAGTGGATTTTATACGATTGAAAAACGATTATTATTTATAATCCGACTGCATATTACTTCGATCGTGACGCTCATAATTGTTCCGCACCATACGCTTTCGATTTTTCTCGAAACTCTAAAATTCCATCACCAGTCTCTGGCAAAAAGCGACCAGGAAAAATGAATTAAATATCTTTCTTCGCGAGCAGTTGAAAAAGTAAAGAGCGATAGGTACGAAACTTTCTTGCCAGCTGAAACGTAGAAGAAGTTCGTGTGATTCGCCGAAAGAATCAGGAAGAAAAACAGACAGTCGCGGTAGCAGTGATAGTCTTTGAACCGTGTCAATACATTTTCAAGAAATGTTATTACGTTTTATTGTCTCCCGATAATATCACCAACATTGATTAACTTTTGCGCGACGCGTTTGCCGATCGCTAAAAAATACTACGATCACATATTAAGCTGTAAAAATGACATCGAAAAGATTACTTTCTAGACATTTGAACATTTCAAACGTCTCGAAATTTCAATATAATATTCGATATAAAACAATGTTTTCATTTAGTTACACTTTTCAACATTTTATTAACAAAACATATATTTCACGCGGTACGAATCACTTTATAAAATTATATGGAATTATACAGTTCAATGCTTGATAAATGCATGGTTTACAGAATTTTTGCAATATCATCCGAGATCTTCGTGCGTAAGAATTACGATGAATTAAATTGACGAACATCCTGTAGTATAAATACAAAAGTGTTGATAAGCAACGATTAGTCTCAGACTGCAGGATACAAACACTTATCATCAGAGTAAGGATTTCGCGCATTTATGAAAAAACGAGTAGGTGTAATTCAAAACGGTGAAGTCATTGGAAGAATTGGAAAATTCCGTTGCATTATTCACAGACTATTAAATGTATTAAAAAATAAGATAATATTCTATTTCACTCCCGCTTGTTGCAATACAGGTAGAATATTTCGATTTTGCATAAAGAGCCGCAGTCCACTTTTTATCGTCTCGATATGTAGGCATATTTTTATAGACAAGTCGTCGGATCTTTCGAAAGAATGCAGGGCAATAAAATGTTTTTCTGCAGCATTAAAGTATTTCGGTCTACTTAAGGTCAGGCAGCGTGAGCAAAAATGCAGATGTTAAAGAATGTATCGCCTCTTCTTTATACATTCGTTTGTACAAATTCCCGGCTATAAATTAAGTCGTCGGGTTAATACATTACGGTGCATAAATAGCTACAAAATTGTACAAATCATGCAGATACTATGCAAATACGTTTCGTTTATACATAGAACGGCCATTCAGTTAGGTCTAATCAGTGTGCTTGGAGACACATCGAAACTATCCTCAGTCATAGTCCATAGTTAATAGTTACACATTAAATGATTATTGGCATAAATTTGACGGGAGTCGCGGCGACCCCAACTGTTCGCTTCACCCTCAACGGGGACTATTCCCCTAACCTTCTCTCTGCGTACGAGGTGTAAACGCACCCCAGGCTGACAAAACCAGAAATAAAAAGTTGACGCGAATGGAAAATTTCCAAAAATCTTCTAGGAATGCTACCTGTGACAAGTTTACAATTACTAATGTACGTATTGTACTTATCTTTTAAAAATAAATAAAAATTTCATTTTCTTTCTTTCATTTTGCCCGAGAAATGTATGGGCAGTACACAGAGAAACGGTTTAAACTGTAAAGCGATCATTCCGTGAAATAATCTCTAATAATAATAAAATCTTAGGATGTCGAAGGCCCTGTATGAATTTTGGTCGAAGAACTATGGCTCGCTAAAAGCTATGCAACAATGTATAATTGACGGAGAATTTCGTTCAGCCTTTTGTGATTCTGGCGAATCGCAGGATACGTTGAACGTGGCCGGGAAAATTCTTGATTGAATGTTTTCCGCAGTGATGCGGCTCGTGTCATCGCGGCGCGTTCTCGCATTAGTAGATTCGGACAGAACTGTGTCAGACGATCAGCTGTTGGCGTTACTTGGTTCTCGTATATCATACGTTTCAGAGCGGCGCGCGTCGCCTCGTGCACACGAGCGGCTTCGCCGTTTTGCGGGAACGCGAAAATAAAGTCGACCGGCCCGTTACGAAAGAGACCAAAGCGCGCGCGGCGGCGGCGGCACTTTGTGCGTTTTCTGGACTGATTAATAAGCGGGAGGGCATTACTGTACCGTCGCTCGGGTCGTTAACCACTGATAAATCAAAAGAAAGCGGCGTAGACTTTCGCGACGATTTTTCGCCGTACCGCTACGCCGCGAGAGATCCCCACGATTCAGATCCTCTTGGCGTTCGACCAGCTTCGATTTAGTAACCGACACGCTCGGATGTTTCTTTCGCTCGTTCGATTCGCTTCTTTTATCGATCCCACGACTTCGATAACGACGCGCGCGCGCTCCTCGGAAACGGCCGAAAGATATAGAATGTTGCACTTGAAAAATAAAACGATTTCGCGCGGCGTTCTTATAGCCCCGCGATTATAACGATATTCGGTCGAGGAATTATTCAGTAATTGTTGTTTAAACTACGTCTAAACTTGTCGTCCATATTCCGATTGCTTCTCCACCCTTTGGCATTCGTTGCAATCCAATTTGATTTGCCGGATGTTTGATTTTCCGCTCTTATTTGCAGAAAGCAGAAAGTCGAATTTTATTGGAGGTAAAATCTGGCAAACGAAATTTACAGTTTATTGGTTCAGCTTTAAAAAGAATGTTTGAATTATTTTGGGGAAATATCTGATTGTGTACATATTCAATTCAACTTTGAGCGATCTTATGCGATACGTTTTATAAATGAAGGTGAGGCGAGGGAAAAGTGACAGTTTCTTGTTTTAGAACTTACTATATCTCTGTTGGCACGGACATAGTTTCATTTTTGAAAAGAGTTACTCACCTTTCGCTACCTGCGTGTGAATTGTGAAATGCATTTGCTGACGTAATTTGCTTCTCGTTTACTTTTATAAAAGGTGAAGTGAGGTGAGTGCAGACTGGTTTTTGTGAAGTTGGATTTTAAATTTATGTATTTTCAGTCTGGCATGTAAATACTTAACGCGCAGTGATTACTGGAGAATTAATATTACGTAGGATTCTAATTTTTTATTGTGCAAAATGTCAACTAATCTGCACTTTCCCCGAAAATGGGGCGAGAGCGTAACTTAGAGTTAAAAATGATTTCAAAGAATGATTAACAAGCCCGCTATAAAATACTATTTATTGCATTAAATTATATCGTTTAGTTTTATAGACTTATCCATTTTTAAACAAACACGTACTTTTATGCTGAAATACGAAAGGGGATACAGCGATATTAAAACAAAGTTTAAAAATGCTTTCGAACCTAGTTTCAAGTGCCACGGGGCAAGAAAAGAATGATCAACAAGCCCGCTATAAAATACTATGTATTGCATTAAATTATATTGTTTAGTTTTATAGAGTTACCCATTGTTAAACAAACATGTACTTTTAAAAATGCTTTCGAACCTTGTTTCAAGTGCTACGGGGCAAGAAGAGAATGATTAACAAGCCCGCTATAAAATGCTTTTTATTGCATTAAATTATATTGTTTAGTCTTATAGTTGCCCATTGTTAAACAAACAAGTACTTCCGGGTTGTTCGGAATGTCTCCGCCGATTTTTGGAGTAAATTGAAAACGAAAAAAATTGTACTAACAATCGAGCGTATCGAATAAGACATGCACCATTTTGTTCGACGATGGTTTACCTTCTGTTGGGAAGTTTCATTATCCCACTCTCGTAAAACGTCCCTGGTTTATCGCACATGAACTGCCTAACTGCCTAGTACGCACTTACCCCGCCGTGATAGTCTACGCTTGCCCCATGTAATAATATTTACGAGGCAAGAGCAGACTAGTGTTTTTCTCAATAAATTTTAAAAGATACGATAAAAGCTGTTTACTTAATGTAAACTTACATAAATATTTGTCGCGCTTTCCTAAAATAACAACACAGAATATATAATTAACTTATGATCTATTGCACGTTTAGGGTAACCTCAAAGTTGTACATGTACTTCCCGCGTGACTGTTTAGCACTGGTTGATTTAAGCGAGGAAAACACGCCTTTATTCTTGGGCGACATCTACGTCGAATAGTCGTTATTAACATATAGTACATTAATAAATACAAGCTAGAGAAATTTCGCTCGTATTGCAATAAAAATAACCAATTTATGCACTTGACCCGTTTACGCACTTACCCTACTCCACCTTATGTATATCTAATTCACGAAACATTATATATCTTTCACAGATAAGAATGCGTGCAATGTATTCGAACATAACGTGTCCACTTACAATTTTCGTCTTATAGTATCATGTGTAGATCGACTTGGCTTGTTGTCGTTTTTCATTTATCTTCAGTACTTGATGTCTCTCGGACAATCAGATCCGTGTTTTCTCTTCTTCGATTGTCGGTAACTAATCGTTGAGAATGGGAATTTGCATAATACCAACAGTCTGTTTATCATAATCGCCGAGATAGTTTCCTTTCTGAACACCTTCTGTCAACTCTTGACAGACTTTATCAGTTATTGTAGCAGTCCGTTTAACTCGAAGCACCTTGATGAATCATCGTGTACGTGAAGCCTTAGGTGTATTCTTTCAACAAACAAGTAATCGGGCGTGCAAATTCATTTGTAGCCCACGCAATCAATGATTTGTAACTTCATTTTCAATGCCAATCTGTTAATTTCTAAATCGGAGTTCTATGAATTACTTGTAAGATGAAGGAAATGCATAGAAAGTGACGGAGGTTATTTTCGAGTAGAATGTGCTCCGATCGTTTGGAAGTAATCAACAAACTCACGAAGGACTGAACAGGAATGAACTTGCAAGAAGCGCAGCTAAAAAGAAGCAGACCAAGGTAAAAAGAAACATAAAACATTTGTATAAAATCGGAAAACAGAATGTGTCTTTTGCGGAGTAACATTCGAGCAGGATTCGCACAGTGCAATGAGTGTAAAGATTAGACGCATGAACAATGTTCAGACATTGACATTTCATGCTTATAGTGAGAAAATTAATAGGTCGAACACAAAACTGAAAAGGCATTAGAAAAATTTAAGGATATCGACATTTGACGTGTCGCCAGATGAGGGGAGGGAGCACGAATTACGGGGGAAAAATTACTCTCTCTCTGTCAGTACCGGACAAATGCTCGACGTAGACGAAAAGCGTCACGTGACCGAACGTTGTAGAAGGGGAAGATAAATTGGGGATACAAGTCTTGATAAATCCAGTAGATGCAACAAATTGTACCGTTCTCCGCTAAGTTTCTTCGTAGTAGTATCAAAAATTATAAGGGGGCTGTACTACGTTCTCTTTCTCTATACAGTATGATGTCGATTAACCGGCTTGATCGGGAGACAAACGAACCGGATAAATTAAGGACTGCGTCTCCTAGACAGACGAAAAACGCGCATGACTGCACACAATCACCAGAGTACACTCGCACACCGCTAGAGTGTATCCCGTCCGGGATTCCACTCATAATTTCTGAATAATGCAAAGACGGGGTTTCTTAGTAGTCGAAATCGCTAGATGAAAGATCAATCTAGGAGACTATTTGCCTCGAAAGTCCTACTTTAACGTTTACGACGCGTAATTCTCATTATTCGGCAACATGTCGCGGAGGCGCGAGAGGTAATGGACAGGCGACGGTGCTGCTGCCTATCGTGGCTGTCGATGCTGTCGATGTGCTGCCGAATAACGAGAATTACGCGTCGTAAACGTAAAAGTAGGACTTTTGAGGCAAATAGCCCACTAGATTGATCTTTGATCTAGCGATTTTGACTACTCGGAAACTCCGTCATTGCATTCTTAAGTGATCAGGAGTGGAATCCCGGACCCTTGCAATCCTCGCGTACGTATAAATGTACATTATATTCCTAAATAAATTTTTTATTTTTGAAAATTTATCATAATAACGATAATGAAAATTTATCGTAATATAATTATGTTTACACAAATAGACATATAATAGGAAATAGTTACACAAACGATCCTCGGGTGATGTTTCACCCATTTTCGCTCTACACTTTAATTAATGTTATATACTACAATATATTCCATTAAAAGTTAATTCTATTCGGGAATTTCTTTATTATATCTTGCAGTCACTACATATATAAATAGCATTCTTATGCTCGCCACATACATTTTTCTTACAAATTTCGCAAGCCGCGTACGCCTTCCGATCTTTTCCTACACATAATCGGCATCGACTGTCTGTAATTTTTCTACTTTTTGCATTTGGTAAATTTGATGGGTCAACAATGAGCGATGCTTCATCTCTAGGTAGCACAGGTCTTCTCTGTATTTCTTGTTTGTTATTATTATTATTACGGTATTCGGGTGAAATATCACCCGAGGGACTCTTCCGTGACTTGTTTCTTTATAACGTTACTATCATAAAGGAAATGTCATCGACTTGTGTTTTACATATAATACATTTCAGACATATACACCAAGTTGTAACACAATTAGAAAGAAATCAAACATAATACAGTATCTGGAAACAGAAAATGGGTAAATTTTTTTAATCGATGTCCTAACTGTATTTTGTTGAGTTTGATTGAAAAACGATCTTAACGTTGTCGCCAAATGAGGGATGGGAGCACGAATTAAGGAGAAAAAGTTACCCTGTCTCTGCGAGTACTCTCTGCACGACAGAGTCGAAACGCGTCGCATGGCCGGGCAACGTAGAAGTGAAAAGTAGCTCTCGGAATATTGTTTCGAATGATAGACAAACAAGGCGTGCGGTAGTGTCGATACGGCGATTAAATTCCAGGGAAATGCTCGAGTACGTGGGTCTTTGGAACGTCTCCGTTCGATGGATCCCGATAAGATAAAATCGAACGGGTCCGAGTTACACCGCTGCCGATCGAATCATCTGCATGAGCTCCGCGCGACAACGCAGCCGCCGCGCCGCGCCGAGCCGGGTCGCGTCGGGCCGTTTTCCGTTCTCGAATGAATGCGAAATTATCGTTTCGCCGAAAAATAAGAGATGCACGAGGGGCAGGAGAGGCGCAGGGAATCCGATAAGAGGCCGGGGGGGATCGCGGTTTCGAGAGTCCTTTCGACCGACGTTCTCACGACTCACCGGGAAACGGTTGATCGGTTTACGCACGTACGTGCATCTGCTCACATTCTTGCCGCGGGTTATCGATTCGTAATCATAATCGGAACAGATAAGGAGACCCGCGCGGCACGCCGAGATACACGCTCGCCTCGAACGCGGCCGCTCGTAATGAGCTACGCGTTTCAGCGAGCGCGTAAAAGCGCGTCCTGTCGCGTCGCGTCGATAGATCACTCCGCGACAATACTGTAAGACTATACAAATCTATGTTCTGATAACAAATTGTTATTGTTCACTTCGTGGAAAGGATTGTTCGGTGAATTTGTAACAATGAAACCAATAAAACTATAGACATAAAGATTAAACATCTCTTCCGACCTAGAATAAATTCATTGTATACGATTTTTTTTCATTTTATTGATATGAAATTGATACAATACCTCGTACAATACTTAAATGTGTAGTCATTGATTAGATACCGACATATTCAACCCCTTGCCGTATCATTTTCTTTACTGTTTCAGTCACTGAAACGTCTTTATCACCAAAAATGTCGTAGATGAGGAAAGGAAATTTATATTTTTTGTATGGCTATATTTATTTTAATGCTTAAATATTGATTACAAATTAATCAAATTTTATTTCATTCAAAAAGAAAGGCGGAACATTCATATTTGTTAGAGTTTGTTTAAAGTTGTGCTAATTCGGTTACGCAATTGAATTACATTGTATTTCAATTATTTAGTAACTCAGCTACGTCGTAACTGAATTACATTATTCAAACGCTTCAGTTCAATTACTAATTTGCGACGTATTTTTTATTCCTCGTCCTTGAAATTCATAATTAATGTAATGTAATTATAAAGTATTTTATAATTGTACCCCACTGGAATTACGAATTACATTGTAATTTAATCGAACGAAGATCTGATTATAAATTACAATATGACTGAATTACGATGTAATTCAATTACTTTGTAATTATAGTTCCTGGAGTAATTCAATTGTAATTCTGCACAACTCTGACTTTGTTTAAAATCTTCGTGACGAGCATGACTCGTTAAAATACGCCAAGGGGTTAAAAATGTAAACAATGTTATGAATAACGGTAGAGCAACTTTTAGATTTACGGATTTATTTTCTCTTTTCTTCGATGCAAATTTTTAATTTTTCCACATTAAGGCTTCTTTCCTGTCAATAGTTTTCTATAACATTTAGATCGGCGAAGACGAGTAAGGAAGCAAGGGTGGAATAAAGAATAGAAACTAGTGTAACCGTTTCTATTTAACGTATCTGCACAAATTCTCATTTTAAGACTATAAATATATTTGCGAACAAAGAATGAACATTTCGAGAAATTTTATAATATTTTTAGAGAAACATTAACAAAATTGTTGAAAGAAATGCACTAAATGGTTGACTACACAAGGGTTAAGGGTTGACAGTCAATTTCCAGATATAAACAAAAAGAACTTCCTGATTCATTATGGATAATGGCAAAGCGTGTTTCCAAATAAGATTGTACAAAACACACACAGACACGCGAATGAACTGTACACATTATTTCCAGCGCCTAATATGCTACTTATCAATCGACATTGTATTCTCGAAAGGTGCAGTGATTATGTTCAGGTTGTTTCACTTGAGTTCCAGTCTCAGGTTCCGGGAAAAAGTTTCCATTTAAACAAATGCAACAGCTAATTTCGTGTTAGGGCCTAGAGTGCGTTTGTACATCCAATAGATTGTGCGCGGCCTAGGCCTCGGTACCCACGCTTTCCAGCGTGCTTGTTACGAGAGAAATCAAGGATTTTGCGAAATCAATCATCCGCATGTTTATTCGTTTATTCGTACGCTGTGCATCTTTACGCGTCGGTTTATTCAGATAAACGACAGACACATGTGTATAATAATTATTTAAGTACACAGAGTTACGCTATCTCGCAATTACACAACAGAAGAGAGACAATGTAAAGTGACCGTGTCCGTATTATATCAGATCGAAACAACCATCGATCAATTCGAATATTCAAGATCATGCAAGAAATATTTGAGAATCAGTGGCGCGCATACAGGATGCACATAAAAGCATATTTATTTCATGTTTATTTTTTACTACGATGAAGTGTATGAAAAAAACTTTATACTATATAAATGTGTAAAATTAATAAGTTAATTTAAATAATGTTATGTTAACAAGCGTGGTATTATTTTTGCTCATTTCATCCGTAATTGATTTATTTCCGACTCTTAAAAATCTGTTTTAATGCTTCTTGAAGTATTAATTTGATAATTGTCTAACACATTTGTTTGCACGCATTAATCAGTTTTCAAACATTCATATTCGTCTCTGTATTCATCTCTTCGGTTTTCATTGAAAACATTAGGTTTTTTGAAAAATCCAATAATTCCGCGTCGAAATTTTTCTTTTCCACGGCACCGTGTTCGTTCTACCTCTTATCTTTTACTGGAAAAAATTGTAAAAGTCTATCAAAGTTTGAATATTCTCTGGTTATCGCGAGCGTGAACACGTTGAAATTTGCTTAAACAAGTATAATTTTAAACAATTGTTCTGCGTAGGTCACTGTTAAGCGATTTTGTAAGGACAGAACGATACAACGCTCGAGGGAAAAATACAGCGTCCTTGATAGGGAAATAGTATGAAATCCTCTAAAAAAGTAATATCACAGTATTACAATGTATTAAGTACACTTTTATCATCAAAGGTTGTTCATTCGATTAAAAATTTGCACAATCAGTTCGATGGTAAAATTGCGAAGTCAGCAGCAACGCATAGATTAATATAGTGTAAGGTTTCAAACAGAAGTTTTATTTATAAAGTTTGAACAAATTGTTTTAATAACATGATACTAGTCCCGTTTCGTATTCATACTATTTAAAGAAACCGGAAAAGGTGAACGTATCAGTTTAATTTTTAGTACTTACAGAAAACTTACAGAAAAACTGTATTTACGAGCAATAATGTACAATCTAACTAATTTTCTGTTATTCGGCATCATTATAGCTCGTATGTTGCTCAGACGTTGCTACAAAAGTATTAAAAGTATGTACTTACAATTCTGAGAAATGTATCAATACTTCGTGAGTTTATCTATAAATTTATTTCTAAAACTTAAGTCGTTAAAATGGGATCTCTCTCTCTCTCTCTCGCTCTCTCTCTCTAAATTAAATGTATATACATATGTATACATATATACGTAAAAATATTCTGTAACTCTTCTATTGTTTTCAGAGTTTCGGATCTGACCTACTCACTGCTGCGTATTTATAATATTTCCATAGATAATTCACTGTTCAAAGTTTATTTCTGTTTCCTTACAAAACAATTTATGAAATAGAACGTTGCAAATTGACTTGTTCCTTGGAAATAACTTGACACTTTTTTAAACGAACTTATATATTATATATTATACTTTTAAATGAGCGAAACATTCACATATTGCGTTGCAACATAAATTCGTTTCTTATTCTAACTTGAACGGTTTAGTTTTGACACATTCTAAACGCAGATAACTTTGAGAATTCGTGAATACTACTTACAGTCGACGATTTTATAATTGATCAACTGGATTCCCTACTTTGTTCGATAAATTTGAACAGAGTTTTTTTTAAACCGAAAGATAAATGTTCATTTACTATACACACGTATAGTATTCTACAAGATACTACGCACTTAATAAAATATTGAGACTATTAAGGCGCGCCAAATTCTTTAAAATTAATATTAACCTTTAACTAGTACACTGGGGTCTCTCATGACCCTAACAAAATTTCTGTACACCAACATTCGCTACTGTATCGCGCGACAATTGCAAATATCAAGTTTCTGTAGAACATTCCGATTGTTTAACCTACAATTATATATTTGAAGGTACCTGAGAAAATGTATACAGAATTTTCGAAAGATCCTAGTACGATAATTTATTTTTTTTATTCGTAATCTGTGTAAACACTGTATCACTGAAGGGTTAATAAATAGACTGCAGATCTTTATGCAAAATAGAAATGTTCTGCATTGATTATTGAAAGCAGAAGTAAAATAAAGATTGATTTCATTTCCTTAACGATTTTGTTATACTAAAAACAACAATACAATATTCTAAAATTTTATTAAAGTTATACCAACCCCTTAACGCGCCAATTAAAAATTCAAAAGCGGTCGTTTCTCCACCAATTTTTGTATCCTCTATTTTCTTAAAATACAAAAGAACATCAACAAATCTTGAAAAAAAAACTCAAAAAAATGTGGGAAAAAAATTACTCGAGTGAGAGGAAATAAGCACAACACTGTCTAACGATTATATTCGGTTGTATTTACTATATAGAAAACCAAAACTGCAGAAAACCGCAGAAAAAAATCGTTTTAAAACAACAATACAATATTCTGAAATTTTTATAATCTTTTACCGTTCTATATTTCATCCAACCAGTTTCTTCATAAATGCGTGAAGATCTGCAGTTTATGAATAAAACGCTCGAACCACGTTCGGTCGACAAAAATTGCAGCTCGTCGAGCCTCTAAAATCGTTGAACACAAAAACCAACTGAATCGCGTTCGCGACACACTTCCGCACGCGCAGAACTTACAGACAAACTTTGCTCAAAGCGATTTAAAAACATCCCTCGCTCGGGGATCGCTCGGCGCCACTTTTCATCCTCCCCCGCGGTGATCCGTTCGGACCGTGGCGCAACGGTGCGAGGAAGAAGTTATCTCGCAAGTTGCGAGTGGTAATGCAGGATCCGCAGACCTCGGGGAGAGTGTAGGAGAATAGGTATCGAAAATCGGCAAACAAATCGGGCCGCGTGTCGTCGAGCAAAAAGAAGAGCGGCGGCGGATAACGGATAGGTTGTCGTCGTTTCGCGGGCAGGCTTGAATCAAGTTTCACGTGGAAACGGTTTGATTGGCGGCGTTCCGCGAATGATTTTCGATTTATACCGCGGGGCGGTTGTCTCTCGATACGGCGATCATTTTTATTTTTCTGTTTTTCCCTTTTCCCGGTTCTTTTTTTTTTTTTGTTTTTTCGGTTCGGAGGGACCGAGCCAGACATAGGGGGTAGCCAGTGTGGCGGATAGAGACGTAATGATTGCAATATTCCGTTAGTAATTGCTCCAGTCGGCCGCACTGTTGAAACGTCATTCGCGCGCGCGGCCCTGTAGATTTGTTTTTCCCCCACCCGGTTCGCCTGTCTCCGTCGGACTTCCGCATAAAACGGTATTCGCGTACCGCGGCGCGGGACGGTTCGCCGACCCACCCCCGTGGCACCCACCCCCACGACACCCACCCCCATAGAGCCCACACCCACGCAGGCCACGCGGTACATCGCGGAACACCGCGTTCTCGGTGCCATTCATCGTGGCCTCCGAAATCGATACGTGCCATTAAATGTTGCCGACGCGTTTAAAACGCGCCAAACGCACCGGCAAGTCGCCCGTTTAATTAGATTCGACAAACTTTTTCATTATTCCGCGCCGGACGGCCACCGGATTAATTGTTGCCTGTCGATGGGCCGGCCGCGCGCCATATATCGTCCGTCGATCGTGATTTTTTTTTCCGAAAAATGTATTTCGACCCTTTGGGAAATGCTCGCCGCTCGACCGTGGACTTTGAGCAATCTATTTCGATGTTATCGCGCGCAGGATACTGTCCTATCGGGTGACCAAACAACTGCGGTATAAATAATTTTCCGTTAAGTCGCCGGGAAATATACCGGTAATTGCAAATTACTGGCTTGTACTTCGTTAGACAATCGCGTCGCTCGGTATGTGATTTTTTAGGGAACGATATACGAAACCCTCTATTGTAAAAAATTTAATTTTAGATTGTCTGTGAAGTTCGTTTTATTTACAGTCAATGCGCGCAAGCTGGTTTTTAAAGACAGCAAAACTGCGTAACTATGGTAAATGTTAATTTTATGACAACCTTATCTTTCCGCCAAGACCTCCGCAATAATAGCGAATTAAAGCATATTGGGCCCGTCGAAGTGGCGGGTCAATATAGATATTTATTTCTTTTCTCAACCATTTCAATGTGTCGAATTTGATTCAGTCATTTTTGTTACAAATCCATCGAATCAGCGATCTAGTCTTCTAAATCGTGCACTGTCACGTTACAGCATTACCTAATGAACGTACGTCAAATGTTGACCAGCAAACAATGGCAATTACGAAAGAGTTACAATGTACTTGAACAAACAACTTGTACCAATTATTTTTTCATAAGTCGGTGCATTTAAAAGACATTTATCTCAGACATTTCCAATTCTAAAAAGTGAGCAAAAATCGCTGAATATGTATCGTGCCTAACAACCCAAGTTCGCGTGATCAATTTTCAAAATCTGTCAGGGTCAGTACGGTGCACAAACGTCGCCCTTGAAAAGTTAATTAAATAGAAAGAGGCCTGATCGTTTGACGTGTAACAGATTTCTCTCGGTTAACTGCTACCGGGAAAAAGGTGCATCCCATTGTTTCTTAAATGATCCAGTAATTTCCTATTATTCGAATAGCTTATAATACAGATAAAACAAATTGATCAATAGTACATTAATCAGGCGCTCGTCTCACCGAATTAAAAAAGAAACGAGTGATGTCTTTATTAACACATTACCGACCGGTGATTATTGCATAATTTTGAAAAATCCATGGTACATGGCTAAACACTTTTTCATGGACCCTTCGATGGCAACAGTAATTTTCATTGTGAACTAACAAGTCACCCTCAATAACGTCGTCTAATAGTTTCATTTAAGATTGCAATGTAAAAGAAAATTTCTATGCTTTCTTTTGATGAAGCACAATCATTGAAAACCCTATTGACAGTTTACAGCAAAAATGTGTAAGAATTTACAAATACAGTAAATCCTTCATCTAAGAAAACGGCACTAAACACGATATTATTTGAACTGGGCAACGAGTGCTCCGAGAATCGATGACGTGGATACGTAAAATAAAGAAATAGTAGAACGTACGGATCTAAGAAACAGCACAGACCCGAGGACTTTTCTTAGATCAAGGCTTTACCGTACTGTTGTGTTATTTCCAGTTTACTACGATCGTTAAGAAAAGAAATTAACCTGACTATTATTTCATTTTGAAAACGATGCGATTGTCTACTGTGACTTCGGAGACAACAGCTTGTAACACTTTATTCGCATCGACCTGCAGATATGCAAGTGTATCGCATAACGCATCAATTAATTTCTCAATTAACAGTATCTACACGCGGATTATAGAGAATTGTGAAATATTGTCCTACAAGAAGGCAAAATATAATGACCAGATAACATTGAAATCAATCGAGAGATAATAGTAATTTTCATGATACTGTTATCAATGAAATCGCCTCAGGTGCGTAAGTGGCATGCTTCACCTTGGACATTGACAAAACCGTCATTCGGTGCACTACGTACAGTGGGTTTAGAAAGTATTCGTACACCTTTTAAAATAGAATAGCTTTTTTTATAATTGTACCAAACACTCTGATTTTTTATAATTAATTAGAAGCATTGGTTTACGAAATGATATGTAAAAAAGATTTTGAAAAAATTATAATTTACTTTTACTTTGGGTCCTCGATTAATATTTAAAACACATGTTTTGTAGATCTATAGCAGTTACACGCATGCTGAAAATTTCATCGAAATCGATTAACGTCAAAAATCGTAGTTTTACACTACTTTCGATCAGTTTCTGCTTCAAATCCACAGAATCGTACATCTCTCGATGCGTGTCGTTTTTTCCTGCGTCAACCGATTTCGATGAAACTTTCAGCATGCGTATAACTAACGTAGATCTACAAAACGTATGTTTTAAATTTTCATCGAGCACCCAAATAAAAAAATTTTAAAAAATGCCTTTTTTATTTTTGCATATAACCTTATAAATTATCATTTTTGGAAAATCTTTTTTGGTACAATTATTAAAAAGTTATTCTATTTTAAAAGGTGTACGAATACTTCCTACACCCACCGTATGCTCTAAGTGCATCGTATATATTCGCATGTCTTCACGCAGTTTTCATCAAGTTGTATTTACCTTGTAATTATTCGCAAAAAGTAAGACACGTGCCGTACAAGCGAATTGGAAACAGAGATGAAGATCCTATTTTGCCGGAAGGTATGCAAACCGAAATGACTGCATCAGACGGACGATAATACACAACTTCATCTTGAATTGCACAGTCTGATAAAACATGTTGCGCCGTTGATATTATCGCGTATGGTGATTTCGTTAAGTGCGTCAATGAAAACGAAATTAATTCCGCGACACGAGTCAATAAGGAAGGAGATCATTTTGCAACAACAACCCCGTTCGTACTATCACAAAAATATCTTTATGCAATGAAGTTCTTGTACCGTGGAATAGCAGGAAGTTCCGAGATACGTCGAATCAATCCAATGTATCGCGCGTTGAAGAACTCGTAAATTGAAATGTTTTCATCGACACTTTATAACCGATAAGTAGTATTCAGAAGAACCGAGTTTCGAAGACGTAATCGCCCGGAAACTATACTTTCAGTTCCCAAAACTATTCAAATTTAGTACGAATAAATTTAGATGAAACAATCATGTTGCATCTATTATTATCTTTAGTCTTCATCGACGTTGTCACCCATAATCTTAGGCGATAAACAGTTCTAATTATCCCCTATGCGGACACCTTACTTTTCTTTGTTACGAGATAGCCAGAGTACATTCGTACTTCAGATACACAATCAAATAGAAGATAACGAAATACTGTGATTGAGACTTTCAATACAATTACTGTGTTGTGAAGGATTCAAATTAGGTAATATGTAAATAACAGGCAACACCTAACTCGAAGTTGATTATACTGAAGCTAAACTAATAATTTGTTCAGTCGATATTGTCTTTAAGGATGTGGAGCTGCATTGGCTAATACATTAAAGACATATAATTCCATATTTTCATAAATGCGTGAAATACGTAATCTAGTTATAGTCCGGTGGCTGGAAGATTTTTCTACTTTTATTTAAACCAAATGGTTTATTAGCAAGTACAATATCGTCGCATGTAGCTTACATTACATAGGTGTCGCATTGTTTCTAAATTCTTACGGAACATTGTTTGAGAAAATTATAAATTATTTTCAGGCCTTCGACAAGCTTTGTTTCTAACGTATTACGTTCGTTCTCATAGTCTGGACTCCGACTAGATCTGCTCCGCATTGGCAATCACTGTTAACTACGAAGGTAACCCTTGCCAATGTAGCGTTACTATTATAGTAATTGAAACGACATCTGTTAACAAAAATTAAAAAATCTCTGGAAAGTACAAGTCCGGTGAACCATGGCTTACGCGAATGACTTTGTAACACAAAAGGCACCGTAGGAAGACTGCGTTACAAAAGAATGCCTCCCCTAAACTCAAGACTAGACATACTCGTGCCCAACCGTCAGCAGAAACCATTAACGCCAGCGAAACATCCAAAACCAGTACCGCAAATGACCAAGTTCACCCGGCCGTCTCCGGCGAACGACTAAAAGACAAGAACCTAGTTCTCCGTTTCAGACTAGTTGAAAATGTTCTAATTAATCAGAAAACGTCCAACCAGCCATAAGCTCTCAAGAACTTCTCCATTATTGCCGGTGGTGCAACACCGTCCTCTCGGTTAACGCGACGCTCGTTTAAAGTGGAGAGTCTGAAAGTCCAATAAGCAGCCGGCGTGTCCGAGTCGGTATTCCTCGTACGAAGTAGCTAGAGCTCGTAAATCGGTGAATATCTAAGCAAGTTAGAAAGTCGTTTCGACAAGGGGAGGGGGTGTATCGATCCTCGAATTATTTCGAGGCACGACGACGACGACGACGCGACGACGACGTTCGTTTACCGGAGCGGCGAGCTGCGCTAATCCTGGGCAGTTGAGAGCGGCAAGAAGCCGAAAGGTTCATTCCGCATCGGTTCTCGGCGTGGTGGGCTCGAAAAATGATTTTTCCGTGGACAGGGACCCGCAGCGGGACGTTTTTCTGGCCGGTGCAGCGTGGCGCGGCGTGGAGCGGCCGATAAGCACCGACGATCACAGGCACGCGGCTTGCGCTGCAAAAGGAAGCCGTTGCAAAAAGCTTACCACGGGGATTAGTCAATGGTAACCGAGCAGCGAGCCTCTTTCTTTTATTCGCTTTTCTTTTTTATCCTCCTTGCCGTGCACCGCGACGATTCCCGCAGTCGTGACCGTCGCCTTCGCTGATTTATGGCGAGCCATCGTTATTTTCGCCCAGCTTACCCTAGCCGTGTGTCCATCTCCTCCTCCGCTGCGCCCCCGCCTTTCCGCCCCTCGCTCGGTCTCTCTTTCACTATCGTTCGCTCCATTCTGTTTCTATTCTCCATTTCGCGCTTCGCCTCCTTCCGAACACGCTTCGGCTTCCTGTTCGACGCATTTCTTTTTCTCTCGCTCGCCTCTTGCTCGCCTCTTGCTCGCCCGCACCGCCTGGATTTCCGACTTGATTCGCAATTAAATGTGGGTGGGGGGACAGGCCGGTCGTTACCCACTGGATAACGACGACCCGGTGCCGACAGACACCTCTTATCCACCGGAATCACCTGACCGAGACGAGACACGCGGGAAAATCCGACTGGACCACGCGTGCTGGCTAACCCTTGTGTAGCCAACCGGTACCCATTTACTGCGTTTCCTTCAACAACTTGTTAAGGGAGTAGAATCCTTTTTCCAGGATTACAAGGGTGCGGGATTCGCGTTCTCGTTTCTCGATAATACAAAAATGGGGTTTTACGGTAGTCGAAACGCTAGATGAAACATCGATCTAGGACGCTATCGCTCCCAAAGGTCCTACTTTTTCGTCGACGAGGCGTAATTTGCATTATTGTTCATTATTGTGGACATTATGGACATACGAAAATGCTGAAATCTGTTTAGAAATATTATTCAACTAGTTAATATTTCATGTAACAACGATGGATCGTTTCAAAATTGATCGCTGTATACGATTTTTACAAAGATCAGCAAGTGATTCCAAACTTTTGCCCGGTAGTGTACATACTCGATAGACACATTCTCGTTAGTTTTATATGGTAATGTGAAATAGCAATTCTTAGTGCTCCGTAAACCCAGTGTCGACGACACCGTCTTGAAAGAATACCGAAACACGGATTATAATAACTTTGTTATTAACTTTGTTATTAAAATCAGAATTCTATTTCATCCAATTAGTTCGGATAGTCGAAGTTCTGCGAGATACGAGTCCGCAGGACCTCGAGTGTCGCCATTTTATCGTTGAACACACGGTAAGAGACTTTTTCGCGAATGGGAGAGCGGCGCGGCGCGGCGCGGCTACGCGACGCGGAATCAAACAACGTAATTATTAACGAGATCACGATTACGCGGCATCCCTGCGGTTTCAGTCGTCGGGAGCCGGCAACTTCGCCGTGCCAGTTATTAGCATTTAACTATTAATCCCTATGGCTGGCAACGGTTCGTGCCGGGCTGCCACGCGGCGTCGCGCGATTTCATTTTCTAATCCGCTTAATCGTGCGGCTCGTGTTCAGCGAATTTCCGTTCGAGCACCGAGTCGTCATCAAATTCGGACGCGCCCCCGCGTTCTTCGCATATCCATGTTTCCGGTCGGCCGAACGAAAAATAAACGCACGTACGTTTTTCCGAGGGACCCCGCGAACTTGTAACCAAGGAACACACCAGTCCCGACGGCGACGACTCTCGCGAACTTTCGAATACCTTTTGCCCGGATGAAACTTTAAAGTGCTTTCGAAGTGCGCATCTTTTTCTCGGAGGTTGAGAGCTGCCGTCAAAGTGGAGGTACGCCCCTAACGCCGCGCGGCTCGGCTCGAGAACCTTTCCCCCTGTAAATTTTATTAGAGTCGCGATTATTATTTTCCGTTCCTTTCCGAACTTGTTACACCGAGGAATCTGTAAATCGTTAGCCGAGCAAGCTCGAGAACTGCCTTAACCCTTCACAGTCCAAAGAGCTCCCTCCCCTTCGGTCTCATACTTGTTAAACCATTATAGGTATATTTCAATTATATTCCCGCGCGTGCAACTTTACCGACTCATTTGAAACAGTCGCGAAATAATCGGTCGCACAGCGAAGAAGTATTTGCCTCGGAAGGTTGACCAAAATACGATTTATTAAATCTTGCGTAAGATGAATAATTTTGGTTGTTCGACTTATTGGAACATATGAACAACGGTGTACCTACCTACCTAGTTTTATTTGTTTTAATTACGTACTCGTGTAGCGTTGTCATGCATTGAAGAGTAAAGACTCTTGGAGTATTCATCTTTTTTTCTCTTCGCCCGTTTCTTAAATATCGCTCGGCTATTAGGATTATTTAGACAGGTATACATTGCAGTCTTAAACAATTTTCGCTTCCTTATTGTTTGCCTGTTTCAAATTATTCAAGTTTTGAGATGACCTATCACTTGATGCGTTATTTCGCATTTGTAGAATTTTCAAGAAAGAAATTTTTAGGCTTCCAAGTGAGTCCCAATGATCTTTTTCGCGCCATTGGGAATTGTATAGGTTTTTGTTGACAATGCAAAACGAATTGGCTGCTAAGACGTGCCAATACGGCTTTTGCATTACTTTTTGTACTGCGATGTATGGTGCAACGCAGTGTTTGATTTTTCAACAAATCAAAAAAAAAACAAAAGTTAATCGGTTTTCAGTCATCTATAAATTCCAATGTAACAGGTGTTTCGCTTAATAATGTCGATTTTGTCGCAAAGTTTGAGCGTTTATTTCCATAAAAAAATCAATTACCTTAATAATCAAAATATTGGCTATCGTTAGCTACGACTGTTTCCCATCTTTCTGTCAAAAAATGGATTCCGCTCCAAAAGAACTTTTCGTTTTTGGAGGCGAACCATTCATCGAGTCAATTCTTCGTAAGAATGTAAGTGTTGTTCTGAAACTCAGTGCTGCATCGATCGAAATAAGTGGTAGTCCGAACGGGCTAAATCCGGTGAGTACGGCGGGTGGGGTAGGACGTTTCATTTAACGAGTTCCAAATAGTTTTTTACACATTTTGCAACACAGGGCCGAGCATTCTCGTGTTAAAAAAATGACTTTATCGTGTCTTCTCATACTGGATCTTTTCCAATGCGTGTAGACGTTCGGAAACGGTGGATCGTGCAACATTCAATTTCAACTTAATTTTTTATGACGATAAGACAAATCCAATGACCCACTACACTATGCATGCGAGTCTTAAAATAATGCTGAAATAGGTTTAGCCAGTTTTATTGGGGCAAATACTCCACTGTGGGTCGTCCCGAAAGTACGAATTCATCTGAACTTTAAGCAAATACGGTGATCTGTCCAGTGAAACGTTTGGAATTCGCCATTTTGCATAGCTCTGGTAGCTCCAGTTCTTTTTTCTACCAATTGCTTTGAGAAAGTGAAATTTCATAAACACAGATGGCCGCGTGCAAATGGCCGCAGGATTACTTCAGCGAAGTTTTCGAGTTTCACAAAACAAGTCTTCAATATCGATTACAAAGTTCTATTTTGTTGTAACGAGTTTTTGATGAAGTTCTGGTCAATTCTAAAACTATTCGCTTCCTCCATTTTGTTTCCTCATTCGTGTCGCATTGCATGGACATCCTGTGTTCGAAGTTATGGTGGATATTAACACTAGAGCTACAAGAAACTACTAAATTTTATTGATCTATGCGAGTATATACTGCAATAAACATTAATAAGAATTGGAACAATAATTTGTCGATAACTAAAATACGTTCTAACTTTCTCTTTTCCTTCGTTAACTCTTAAAAACTATTTGTATGCAGTCCGATAGAAAAAACAATAACAACGATCAAATCAAACCGTATACTCTTCATTATTGGTGCAAGTAAGCCTATTATATTTCACTTTTTGATAAGCTTGCAAACAATACTAAGTAAGCAGGAAAAGTGTATTAAAGAATTATATTATTTATCGCTTCGTTGATACTTCGACTTTGCATTACGATAAACCAATTAGTTCAATATTTTCACACAAGAGCGGCTTTAGCTTTCAATGTTGATGAGCCAAACAATCCTAAATGGGCAATTTCAATTCAACCCTGTACTCTCGAATTGTATAAAATGGTTTTAACGACAAAGTGGATAAACACTTCTACGACGTAACAAACCAGGAGAGTGCGCGTACGTCGAAGACATGGGAACGATGCTTTAAGAAATTCGTATCGCTTGTTAAAGACGAAGGAATAAAAGTTGAACTGCAGAGTTTCCCTCGGAAGTTCTGGTAACTTGACGCAAAAAGATTGCACGATAAGGTTCGCAAACTGAGTTTAAAACTAAAAGAGTTCCTGGAAATACATAAACGACGTTGCAGAATATGCCACGCAATCCTTCATATCGAGGTTTCGTTACGTTCGCGAAATCAGTTGATTCGCGTCCTGACGCATTTCGATGGAACGGAATTTCGTGTGTCTCACGTCGCGACGTATCTTACCGGCAACCATCCGAAGATAAAGTTCTACGCAATTTATGCACACCCCTCTCCCATCACATTGCAAATTTTGTTTCGGTGTGTATTCTATGTAGCGATTCATTGAACTCGCACGTAGTGTACAAATCGGAGGAATCGTTCAATTTCTCTTAAGTTGACGAAGTTTTGGGAATGTAAGTTTTCTACTTACAACTTACTTTTCTTTTATATTACTGTATCCTTTTCTTTTTTGTTTCATTGGAACCATTTGTATTCGTACAGTGGATCCAAACAGTATTTCAACACTCTTCTCGAGAAATTGTCAAGATTCGAACTATGATAATTTCGTTAAAAAAAAATAGTATACCAATCGATATGGACCGATTCGAAAGCTCGAAGTTCATTGTCTTTTAGAATATATTTCTGCAGAATAAAGCAGGTGAAAAGCTGAGGACAAATTGAATCATTTGTGGAAGGATCGAAGAAACATTTCTGAATGAATCTAGTTCAGAATTCTTTTGGGTCTGTTTTGTAGAACAAAAATTAGGAAGTTTGGTCAGGTATGACCTTCACGAAGTGCCTTACGCAAAGATGGCAGCGCACCTTTCGTTCGAAGCTCGAGAAATCGACAAGCAAAATCGTAGATCGAGTTTAAAGGGGATGTTTATTCAATCTTTAAATCTGCGGTGGTTTCAGTGGCGGGAAAAACTTTTCAACGTCTCTACATGCATTTTAATTGTCAATATTTTAGACCAAAAAATTCCTCTTCAGTTTTCCAGTCGCTGAACCATATAAAAATATCTTGGACGAAAATGAACAACGGATGACAAAAGCAGATGCTTCAATCTTTAAAATGGGTCCATTTATATTGTACTATTTTTTTAACGAAATCATCACAGAAATCAAATACTTTTTAGATCTTCTGGATTTCATATACGAATACATATTTATTTGTATTGGGTTGGCAAGAAAGGAATTTCGGTATTTTAAGGTGAAATAGAGTCCAATCTTTTTATCCAAGCAATGAATTTTAATGAATAAAATATTCTCCCTTTTGTTCGATGATCTTTCGCCAAAAAGAATAAATAAGAAAATATTTCATTGATTAAAGTTCATCGCTCGAATGTAGAAATTGGGTTTTATTTCACCTTAAAATACCGAAATTATTTTCTTGCCAACCCAATAATTCAAATATAACTCAGAAAACCGAATAATTAATTTTTACGACGGTTTTCGACGGTAAACATGCCAGTTATGCGCTGGAACTGTTAGGCGAACGAAAGAACTCGATGAAGCGCTTCCTTAGCGACCCTATGCCGTCATTAATTCATGACCGAAGCCACAACGAACCGTCGTTAAACGTCACGCATGGAATCACAACACTTATACGCGTATTAATTAACCCGGCTTTACGAGTCTTCGGAACACAACTCGTGCTATGCGTTAATAACTCGAGGCATTAAATTCCGTATCAATTTTAACGGTAGCATCGGGCGTCGCTAAGATCCTTTTTTACGATGCAGGTTCGTTATTCAATTTCTTTGAAATTCACCTACTCGAATGTTCGGAAAACAACAGCCAAGAATCTTAATCTTTTTAACAGTTTAATCATTCCATCTTTTTATCAATGCTCGTCCTTAATTGCTTGCACGAGGGCCTTTCGATAAATAACGAGACAAATTGATATAGCTCAAAAACTGTTTATTCAAGTAATACAATTTTGGCTACTTTTCAACATAATCCTGCCCCCCAACATTTATACATTTGTCCCATCGTTCCTTTAATTTTCTTATGCCCCTGGTGTAAAATTCTTTCGGTTGCTGTCGGAGCCACTTTTGCACCTGAATCTTGGCTTCTTCGTTGGAGCCGAATTTTTGCCACGTAGAGCCTCCTTAAGGGGACCAAACGCGTGAAAATCTGAATGGGCAAAATTTGGACTATAAGGAGGGTGTGTGAAAGAATCTCCTAGCCCAGTTTTCGAATGCATCTCGTCAATGCGAAATTCAAGGGAGGAAGTTGAAACTTCGACCGATCCTCCACTTCGCTGCGCATCATCGACACTTTCGCGGCCATTTTTAAACTGTTCTACCCACTCGTAAATGTTTGAACGGTTTAAACACTTACTCCCGTACACTTTTAACATCCCTGCATGGATCTCACTACCATTAATACCTTCCGCGACTAAAAATCTAATCACAGCACGTTGGTCTTCCGCGATGCAATTCTCAATCGGACTTGACATTTTGAACTGGCTGAATTCTATGTTAGGTTTACAGAATCTTGTCAAACAGCTGATCAGAAGTCGTTACAAGGATGCCAACTTGAAACATAGAAAGTTTCGTATTGGTTCGTGCAACCGTTTAGGAGCTGTATCAGTTTGTCTCGTTACTTATTGAATGGCCCTCGCACTATAATATCAGCCTTTTGAACCGAAATAAAATTATATTTTATTGCTGTTGAAATGCATACTCATTCTTCTTCTTCTTCTTCTAAAAAATTGTAAAATAAATTCAAGGGATTGAAATGCTGCGCAACAGTGTAGAAAGAAATGATTTTGTTCACTAAAAATTTGCAAGACGCGTTTACAACAATTGAATGAAAACCTCGAATAAGGGTCTCCGTTATTCATACGTGCAGTGTAGACCCGTATTCGAGGTTCCCATTCAATCGTTGATCAACGAAAAAATGCATACAAATGCGGAATAATTCGTTAGCGGGGTTTCACATTGTTCATGCTCTATAAATAACAATCTGCAAGCTAGTGGCAAGTGTAACAACTCATTTTATCTGGGATATAAACGATTTATGAAAACCATTCCTTAAATACATTTTTTCAGACTTCAACGACTGCAATCAAGATTTCGACGAGCTAAATTGTTTCTGCAATTGTAATACAATATTAGAGTTCAAATAGCATCGACAAGGACTAGCCTTTCTGTCTGGATCAATGTAAAATTTATGAAATATGCGTTCGATAAAACCCCACAGTGTTTCGCAGAAACGACTTTGCGAAAACGGTCGCCACGTATTTCCAATTTAAGATATTCAGTTGAATTTATAATTACAATGGTATACGTATTGATTGTTTGAGGAAACATTATTTCATATATAAAAACGAAATAGTTGCGCTTCTCTTATTTTTCAAAGGTTCGAGCGTATGCAACCTCGCGAACAAATTTTTCTAGACATCAACGACTGCAATCAATTGTTTAATCCGGAGAACTGTGTTTGTCTTCCTCGACAGACTGTTTCTGATTCGAGTAGCGTACCGTTAAATCATTTCGTTCGCGAAATACAATACTAGTCACGGATAGACGTTCGCCGAAGGAGGCTGGTGTTTTAAAAGGGCTTACAGTGTCAGATCGTTGTATTTGCTTTGCGGTAATTTATATAATTAGAGCGTTCTGCAAATTCTACACCTTCCGCTGTTAAAAGAATAAAAAGAACAGCTTCCGTCGGCTAGCATAGTGCAAATCGGCGCTGCGCGACGGCGAAAGCGATAATTATTACTCCGGGCGAAGTATAATTTTACACATTAAATAGCGCGAACTCGAGAGTCATATTTATCTCGGCAACGGAATCGGGATGGTCATTTAATTTTCTTGCTCGTTTATCTCGTTACGATTGTTATAATAATTAATAGCCCGCCGAATTCGCGGAGCCAACGAAAAGGTTATCCGCGGGGGCCGCGCGTGGCCCCCGGCTCTGTGTTTTCCGATTAATTATACGCAAATTGGAAAATAAAATGTTGTCAATAATCGTTGAACGGGATCGGCGCCCGGTTACATAAAATTAAATTACACGAGTGATTATATGCCGTAAGCGCCACGACCACATAAATCAACATAACTTAACATATTAATCAACGAATTGAGCGTTCCCCGGTACTTCATAATTTACTTTTCACGTGTAAAAGAATACTTTTTATTACTCTGTTGTAAATTGCCTATTTACGCCGCGGGTATAACGACTTCACCTGCTCCGAAGAGATAACGTTTATTAATCATGAAAATGAACGAGGGTGATTCTACCACGGCCGATGCTTCGGAAGCTACTTCTCATTATGAGAAAGTACTTAATCATATACATATTTAATAATATATAATATATAAAGATGTATACACGTACGATTAAGCGCTTTGCTTTGTTATTTATCGCTTACTTTTTCCTTGCTACTGTTTTTACAAATCAGATATAACATCTGCGGCTTATCAGGGTAAATTAATATATGTGCTTTCATTCGCTGGATAGGGCAAACGTATCTTTAATAGCTCGGCGTAGTTACATTCTAGTTGCAGTTGTAATTATCGGGCAACAGACTACTTTCACGATACAGTAAAAGTATTATCATCATCATATTTTCTTCGTTAATTTCTTGCCTTGTATTTCGGTCATCGTCAACCCTCATAGAAAATGCAAAATAGATCCTAAGATAATAATACTCCACTTGTTTTAGTTTTATATATTTAATCGACAAATTGAGTTTCTTTGATATAATTCATCGTGTATTTTCAACATTTTGATACATTTTAATTCAAAATACCATAAATTATAGCACTACATTTAATTATAATGTACTTCATTTAATAAATTTACTGCATTCGCACGAAATATTAATGAACAAATGTCGATCAGCATTCGGTGGACAACAATTCTTATATTTTATGTTCTTGCTGACGTGGCACGCAAGTTTCTCTGTCACAGTAAAAAATTAACACTAATGGAGGCCTATTAATAGGTTCCTTGATAACTGCACTGTGTCTGAAAGAAGTAAAATATTTCCATTTAAGTGATAATGTCTCAAAAGAAATGACTAAATTATATTACTCAAGACAATTTATTGCCGCGTGAGTACAATTTCTATATCGACTGAACAATCTATTAAAACATGTCCACAATTATTTATTATTCTGGTAAGGAATATTCCGCTACGACTAAAATTAGTCATTTTACTGCCTGTCACCAACGACCAAGTGACTGGTATTAGTCATGTTAGCGACATTATTCACTCGTATCTTGCAGTAAATAAATAACCTTAGTCTCTTCAAATCTAAGTGATTAATAGACAGCGGAGTTGATGCATTTATGAAAAAATCGAATAGATGAAATTTAAAACAGCGAAGAGTTTATAATTTTATTATGTTGAACTCTAGAAAATGTTTAAAGGATGTATAAGATATTTTTATTTGGTTCCTGTGTCTAACAATCAGTGCATTTTGGATAAAAATCCGCAGTCTAGTGATTAAGTAATGCCATTTCCTTAAAATCGAAATAATTAACAGTAAACGAACATTAAAAACTAGTGTGCATTCCCTTATAAAAACGAAGAGATAGAATTTATTTAAACTGTTTAAATAAATCATAATAATTGTAAAATAGAAAACCCAGTCGTTTGACCGTGGTAGATGATTTAAATAATCCACGAACGTTAGCGACAGATAAAATCATCATTTATTGAAAAATGTAATAAAGAATAGAAAGATGAACAGAGAAAAAATGTCGGTCATCGATACTAAATCTTTCACTACCTGTCAAATGAACGATTTAAAATTTTATATTTTACAGTTATTGAAATTATGAGGTTGCTTGCGTGTAAATTGATTGCATTCATTTCTTTATCCAAGCACATATTGCAATCAAAATTGCACCAAATCTAAAATAGAGCCTAGTCATCTTTGTAAAGTGAAACGTGTTAATCGCTTTTAGTGCTCGGAGGATCCGCGTTCTCATTTCTCGATGATACAAAAATGGGGTTTTTCAGTAGTCAAAAACGTTAGATAAAAGATCGATCTAGAGCGCTATCGCTCTTCAACCCCCTATTTTTTCGTTTGCAAGGCGTAATTTACATTATTCAGAAGCATACAACTGCGCATGTAATTATTTTCGTAGCTACAGCTGTCGAAACACTAGATAAAAGATCGATCAGGGGCGCTATAGCCCTCAAAATTCTTATTTTTTCGTAATTTGCATTATTCGGCAACTATTTTCATAGCTACATGCTGTCGAATCAAGCAAATTACGCCTCGTAAACGTAAAAATAGGGCTTTTGAGGGCGATAGAGCCCTAGATCGATCTTTCGTCTAGCGTTTCTGACTACTGAAACCCCCCATTTTTGTATTATCGAGAAATGGGAACGCGAATCCAGCGCCCATGCAATTCTGGAAACGAGTCTACCGCCTTAAATAGTTGCAACTAGATAAAATGTTACCCGCTCGGGCGCTTTGACGCGTCGCAAATAAAATCAGCGCCTACTCTACAATATAATAATTAAATGGGATTAATCAACTGACCTTATTAGTCAACTATACCTCGTCCCAGTCGCCAACAGATCTAGTTTCTCGCGTTATGCACGTGCACTGGGTCAGATGATTTTTGCCGGGAATTCCATATGCCGGCGGCTTACGGTCGGCGCGAATTATCTGCGCACTATTGTTACATATACATGGATTGTTGCACGAACGTGCGCAATCGCGGTTACAGGTATACATTCATACGTCGCTGCGTCACCCACGCACACAGTAACATGTGAATCGTTAACGACGAGTCGGACGATTCTGTCCGTGGACACGCACGCACATAGTCCTCGGATATCCGCAAAGTTGGCTCCGTTTGTTACATGCTTGGTACACTGCGATCTCTGTGGAAGCATTCACTATTTTTAGTTAACGGGTTACATACACCTGGGATCGATAAAAGTAGGCTCGTGTTTCAGAGATTTTTTTCATGTATGGAACGAGTCTTTACACAATATGACAGTACCGTAGTTTCGCTTACGACTCGACCGCAGATTTTCATGCAAAATTGCCTGCATTAATTTCCAAGAAACTATTTCGAAACCATTTAGCAGAGTTTTTCTTTCCTCAATAACTGTACCGATAGGTGCACTTTCTTTTAGAAAAATTGCGAGGCTGAATTTATTTAACAACATGCACTTTTAAATAAAGAAATTTTATTAATTATTTCAGATTCTTTGGAACGCTCATTGAAGCACGAACGATATTCGAGGCCTGAATTATTTACACAAGTATTACAATTAAATAATGTATTCGCACACACACAGAACATGAACTTAACTGTAACAATTATTTAATATTGTTACAATACTATTCATTGCATAGTATAAGTAAATACATTTTCGCGTGTTGAAATAATTGCACTTTTTGAGTAGAATCATAAAACACTCGATTCGACCAAAATGTTTCTCTAGGATACATATGTATACGTAAATCGATCAATTAATCGTGTAAATCTTTATGGAATTAATAACTACATCAAATTCTTAGATAAATCTGCATTAAAATAGTTAATAAAATAACGAATAAAATTTCTATTCTAAAAATTTGTCCCAATTGCTTATTGGTTAATTTATATCTCAACTTCATTTACTTTTGCATGAAATGATTTACGTACGCTCATTATTATTGTACGCTTCATTATCGTTAATTATCGCCCCGTTTACGAGGATAATAACAATAATAAATTATACACTGTCTTATATTATGCGTTAATAATTTACAGCGTTAATGTATAGCATATATTAGTAAATTATCATTGCATTAAAGAAGCCATTGCAGTGCGTTTATAATTCTTGCATGATTATAATTAAAGCAGTGACAGACTGATTTAAAATTCTGTCATTACTTTTATACAGATTCCTTCAATTTATCAACTACTCTAATCCTTGTATTTTACGCAAACAGAAGATTCAAAAGTCTCGTGCAAGATAAAAGAATTTTTAAATATTCCTTTTAAATATGTAGTCTAATTTAAATATTTTAAGTATTTAGTTACATTTAAGTAATTCAAGTATCTAGTTAAATATTAATTTGACTATTTGAAATATTTTGTATGTAAGTTAAATTTACATTTTTAAATAGTTAGTTAAATTTAAATATTTGAAATAATTTGTTTGATATATAGCTTTCAATATAATCATTTGAACACACTAGTTTCGTATAATGGTTTGAAATATTCCTACATATAGAAAAATTCCCTATCGCGGCTGATTATAATAATAATCAGGTTTCTATTTTCTGAAAAATGTCGGTGGTTTCCTTAATAGAGGTACCACAATGTTTCCATCGAGAAATACTTCGGACAGAAATGATAACGCATCGATATTTTGACGCATTGGAGCGCACGCGAGCAAAATTATTATTTGCTTCGATATTTTAATACGCATGTTTACATGTTTCGCGTGATCGAGCAAATTTCAACGCGTTCTGAAAATTGGCAAAACAACGCGCCACGCGTGGCAGTAGACAATGTGCATGTGTGTTACAGAATCACAGTTCAATGGAAAGTTAAATGGAAACAGTTATAAAAGTAACGATAAAGCTGTCAACAATTTAACGTCGACTGAAACGCTCTCACAATGCCGCGCTATGAGCGGGGAAATTAAGCTCAACTTCGCTTTTTATGTGATACGGTATTGTTATCACAGTCCCTTAACGTTCTGCACAATTTGATTGCTTTATATCGTTTAATTCGTCGTTGCGTGTGCACACTTTTATATCCGTGTGATATTGGATTCATTTGCCGATTCTTTGTTAATGTCCTCTTGCAAATGATTCTACAGTTTCGACACCGATATAGATCAAAATACACACTCAATATTTGATTAACAATTGCATTGGAAAACAAATATAGATACTCTTGCTTTTGGACAAGTCCAAAACTGTCCAAAGTGTAATGTGCATTTTTGGAGACCTGTTTCATAAAAATTTTAAAACTAATGGTTCAAAAAAATAGTGTCTCTATTTACCTTTTCAAATTAATTTGGACTGGTTATTTAAATATAAAAGCAAACTAATAGGGCGGGCTTACTAGAGTATTTGTAAAAGTGCATTTTACCATTTAAAGAAATCAAAATAATATTTATTTTTGGTGGAAACAAATTTTTTTGAAATTTTATGTATTGAAGCTCTTTTTGAAGTCTAAATACTGTTCGACTTATTTATTCGAAACATTTTTTCCTCAGATTATTGGAAATCTTTGAAATATCGTGAAAACGGAGTGTTTATATCGGAAAGCTGGATAAAATCATTGTTACATGTAAATTATGTTGAAATGGTGTAATTTATTATTTTAATACTAAATATTTAGATCACGAAACTTTTTCGTAAGTAAATATATATTTTAAGAAATTTTTAATTCTTACTATTCATTTTCATCAGGAAACACACGCTGCGACTGTTGATGCTCGTTTCTACTTAAATTAATTATAAATCTTCAATCTGTGCAGATCTGGGACTAATTCATTTTGCACTATGATCGCTAGACTGCGGATTTCATACATTGATAGAAAAAAGGGACACGTACAATTTAAAGCAGTGTACATGTTAAAAATATTTAAGAACGTCGATGTATTAGTTTCAGCTTAATAGGATAATTAAAAGAAGAATACAATTTCCGTTTGAACATTCGAACATTTTTTATTTTACATGAAAATCCGCAGTATAATGATCACAAACCCTTATCGAATGTAATGAAATCAGAAATAAGCACCGGATATTACTCAATACTACAACAAAATCGTCGACGAAGTTTTATAATCGTAAACAAACTTACAAACCGATTGATCGTGCACAAATATTAATAACTATAGTAATTTAGAAACTGTTTAAGGACGCACACAAAGCGTGCTATAAAACTCTAGACTTTTGACGAAGTAGGGAACTTCGCGGGCGTGCAAATATAAAAAAAAATACATTACTGAAGCCTTATTCTTGAGACCTTTAACTAGGTTGAACAGCGAAAATGTAACGACTTACGCAAAATTTTGAAATCGAATTGGAGAACGTTTTGGGCCAAATACCGCACTGTGCGACTGCATAATCCGTTGCACCGTGCGACAGTGGCAACATTTTCGTGCGATTCGTGTCGCAGGGGCGCGTGACAATTCGCAACGTCGACGAGGAGGCGATAGCATCGGCTGATTTCCACGGAAAGTCACGGGTTTCTCCGAAAGCCCTTCTAGTCACCAGGAAGCGCGACACCGGTTCGTTTATCGTGCGCGTATAATCTAATTGCGTAGGCAGCCGACGAACTGTTTAACATCAAACCCGTTGCACGGTTGAGCCGCGGGTGCGCGTCGTCAACGCGGGACACACGTGCGTGCGTCCTCTTAAACGGATTGACCCAAAGAAAACTCTGAAATGACACGAATTATCGAGGCATGTGGACATTGTGGCTCTCGCCTTACGTAACGGGAGCACGGCCGCGGGAAAAACAGGGGAACATTTTTAATCGACAACAACCCCCGAAGGAAATTCAATTCCGCCGTGCTCGAATGGAAACAATCAGACCCGGCCAAGGAAATCCGCTAGCGTTCTATAACAGTCCGCCATAATTCTTCCATTCTCCTCTGCTTCTGTTTCTTCTTCCTTCTGGAAGTGGCCAAAATTGAATTTTTGAAGTTTCACAATTATGAGAACCCTTCGAAGCTCCAAAATCGAAAATATTAGTCAGTTTAGATAATTATACCGACCAACAAAATCAAGCTTTTTTCATGTTGAACAATTACTGTTGGGTGTTTCTTATAGAGTTTTTGAAGTTTTTGAAATTCAGAAATTCTAATAATTGATTACAGAGCATCAAACGACAAGTTCGAAGTCATGTTTTATACACAGTGTGAGATAGTAAGAACTACCATCTAAAATAACTGGGTACCTATTAGTCTTATCAAAAAACATTTTAATAAATTATATATCATTTTAATTTGATTTTTGGAATATCAAAGTGATCATGAGTTTCTTTAAAGGTATTTTAAAGGTATTTTAAAGGTATCAAGAAAAACGTGTGTTGACTTCGAAAATACTCAAGGTCACCCTTATATTTCAGAAAAAAAGATGCGTTCCCTTTCATGGGAGAAGTAAATAGGTGAACCTCAAAAAAGTAAAAGCTGTTGGAAAAATGTAAGAACGTGAACTCGTTGTTTTCAAATAATTCGAAATTATTTACGTTGGAAATGAATTTTCATATGGCTGCTTTCTCTTACAAATTCTATATGAACATTTTCATTTTCATAAAGATCCACGCCGCGTATTTACAACATTGAGCATGATTTCGAGCGAACGCGTCGATTGCGCTGGTAATTACCGAACGATTGGCAATTGAGTTACGCAGGCATTCAAAAGTTTGGTAATGCGGACAAAGCTCGTCCGAAATATTTGCCAAAAATTTGGTTCGCTCGTAATTTACGATAGCATCCCGTTTTTCAACCGCCGATCGATCATCGGGCTCTTGCCAGCGCCTTGCGCCGAAAGCTTTGGCTAGCTGAATGATGAAACGGTTGCCACCGATTCGACGCTGGGATTCGCCGAAACCGTGCCAATGATCATCATGACGCGCTCGAAAAATCCCAGAGAGGTGGCGCGGATGACACAGATTTCCCGCGATTTTCATTATTTCGCTGGAACCAAGTTCCGAAACACGCTGGAAATACATTCCGGCGAAATAATTCGCGCTGTGATGCGATTTCTCGTCGAACGTAATTCAAGCCGATTAAAAAAAAAACATTCACACACACACACACAAGCGCGCGCTCACGCAAAATCCGATTTCATAAATATTTGTCGATCTTTATATTGCTAATATAAGTCAACCAACCGTTTATATCGCTTTTTTTAGGAATGTTCTGTTTATTTAATCTACGCGTAACAATTTTTCAAACAACATAACCTGCGTACTAGTGACATTCGGTCGCATTTGCGATTCAATAGTATTCATGAGATCGAAGGCGTCGACATAGCAATTGACAATTAATATTTAGGCAGCGAATTTTTATGGAGTATATCGTCGAAAGTTGTCTCGTAGAAATGAAAGAGTCTTTATGATAATCGATATGTTGATCAATCTTCTCCAAGAGTCTAAACTCGTTATTCTGCAGAGTCGCGCATGTTGAAATAAAAGTCTTCGTGAAGTCGTTCGGATGGTAGAGGTTCGATTTCATTGTGGATACAACGAGTAAGCGCGGTCCTAATTGCGTCGCGTTTGGGCTCATTTTGATCGGGAAAGTGTCAGAAATAGATAAGCGAATGCTTCATTAAAAAACAATTGTAATTAAAAAACAAACCAATATATACTGTACGCATTAAGACTGCACGACCGAATTGAAAACTTCTACCTGTTTCTCGCTCGCTCGACTAAACTCGGCCCCCGAGTTTACCCTATGGCGTTTCACCTCGAAGCGTGACGGATCAGACTCGTTCACTGTCCAGCAATTGTGTACGCGACGCGCCTAAAGAAGTTTTCACTTCGAAAATACGACGATTCAAGATAACAAAGCACTCTACATTATCCATACGATTTAACGAATAATCGAGGGGTTAATTGAACCTTTTACAGGACAGACTTTCTCTGCCAGCTGAAATCACAGTGTATCGTCATCAGAGGCGAGCGATTATACGATTCCCATCAGGACTATCCGCCTGTCAGTGTCTCGAGTCCCTTTTTTAACGCGGCAGCATGTCGCGATAACAGCTCTATAAATCGCCCTAATTAAAACCTTCATTATTCAAGTAATAACCTGTGTACAGGCCGTTGCAGTCGACACGGCGTGGGTGGATGCGTTGGAGAATTATTCAGGCGCTGAACGACCGCTAATAATCCCACGGCAATTTGGTCCACGTAAAAATATTATTTTCTCTTTATTATTACGATATGTCCCGTATTATCACGTACGGGCACGTTATCACGAGGTCGAAGCGGATCACGCGAGGATTGCGCGCGTATCCGCAGACGGAACACGCGAGCACAAGTCTCGGCCGAGCTTCGCGGCACGGATAATTACGTGTGTAGTTACACGTGTGTTTCCGTGATCGCACATGGCCGCGACACGTGCGTGCACACCGTTCACGCATTAGACGCGGCAATAAATACGAGTGAAAGATAAGCGATAGTATCGTCAGCTGATATCGGCCATGATCTCGCGGTATCCTGGCCCGTAGCGATGGGACCAAGCGACCCACAAGTGCGGTAATGCCTCGATACATGGGAGAACGGGGCCAATGTGTTGCTTATATCGTGTACAGACTCAATCATCGTACACTTCATCTCGGAAGAAGCTATGGGTTTTAAGATTAGCAGCTTCATGATTTAAATTGAGCCTGGGGGATTTGTTGCACGAAGTTAACACTACTGTGCGACCCGATAGAATCTTCCCCCGATGCTCAAATGGGGTATTTGGCCCGAAAAGTCGGAGAAAAGTCGATTTCAAAATTTTTGCATAAGTCGTACAATTTTCGACGTACTCAACACTAAATTTACCGAGCTCTAAAAATGGCTGGCATGTGTTGCCCTATAAAAATGACATCATAGAATTTATATAGATTTTCTGTGATTTTTATTATATGTGCTCGGATAATTTTAAAATGGAAAAGCAGAAACCGGTCATTTGACCGTCGGTGGTTTAGCGTTAAAGGTCTGAAGAATAAGGCTCCAGTATTGCTTTCTTTTTTATTTGTACACCCGTGAAGTACTCTACCTTATCGAAAGTCAAGAGATTTTATAGCACGCTTTGCGTTCTTCAACGGTCTCTGAAACAGCGTTCATTCGTTAGCGATATTCAATTGTTTCGAGGGAATTGTGTAAATTCTTGCATTGCAGAAGCTTTTCGAGTAGACGGTTGTCATCTAAATTAGTATAGTTATTAACACTAAACCTACCACTGCCGCTGTCAAATGACCGGTTTTATATTTTTCATTTCACAATTATTGAAATTATGAAGTTGCCTGCATCGAATCAATTTCGATAAATTTCTTTAACCAAGCACATATTGTTATAAAAATTGCACAGAATCTAAATGAATATAGTCTCGTCATTTTTGTAAACGAAAACATTTTAATCGCTTTTAGCGCTCGGTAGCTTTAATGTTAATAGACTGGGGATCTTTATGCATTTAAGTCAAAATTGAGAATATGAAATTCCAAATTATTGAAAAATCTTTGATATTAAAGATGTCAATATATATGATTTCTCCTCTATTAAAATCATTAAGGGAAGAAATAACATTCAATTTAGTTTCTACCTCTTGCAATCGATGCAGACAATTTTTATTTTGCATAAAGCCCCGCAGTCTAATTCTTAATATTTGAACGTAATCAATCGTTTTGTAAGTTTGTTTACGATTAAAAAACATCATCGACGACTTTGTTATACTATTGAGTAATATCCGGTGCTTTTTCCGGTCTCGTTACATTCGATAAGGATTTGTGATCATTAGACTGCGGATCTTCAAGTAAAAATTGTATTCTTCTTTCAATTATCCTATTAAGCGGAAACTAATACATTGAAGTCCTTAAATATTTTTAACACGTCCACTGATTTAAATTGTACGTGCCTCTTTTTGTCATCAATTTATAAAATCCGCAGTTTAGTGATCATAGTGCAAAAATAATATAACTAGTCCCATATTTGCACACATTGAACATTTATAACTAATTTAAGTAGCAATGATCATCGACAGTCGCAGTGTGGGTGTCCTGATGAAAATTAATAATAATATTCAAAAATTTCTTAAAATATATATTTATTTATTAAAAAGTTTCGTGATCTACATATTTAGTACTAAAATTATAAATTATTATTAGAAGCACAAATTAGATGCACACCGTTATCACGATTTTTCGAGGATTCCCGATAATCTGAAGAAAAAATGTTTCAAACGAAAGTAAACGATATAAAATTCCAAAAAAAAATTTGTTCCATCAAAAATAAAAATTTTACTTGGATTTTTAAATTGTTAAAATACATTTTTGATTTCATAATGTTATAGCTGACATTAAAGACGAATTCAACGACGTGCTATATTATAACTTTGTGCCCATAAATAACTCTAAAATAGATTTTTCCGACTTTTCGGGCGAAATGCCCCACTGCACGATGGCTGGGAACCTGTCAAAAATAAAATCGCACCGCTGTTGTCGTAAAGTTCTCGGTTGCTGTTTGCGCGTGTACCTTGGCCAGAATTGAACAACGACCAGACACCGTGCTGCGTTTCTTAGCGCAGCGAACGCCGTTGCGCCGCGTCGAATAAATCGCAGGAATCAGCCGGCTTCACGCTTCCGCGAACGGTGATTTACGCCGGAAGAAATTCTGATAGCGACAGCGAAGGGTCCCACATATACGGTTTTCCATCGGCGGACAAGGAATTCCAATTTAGACATCCGCGGTTCCGTGTTCCTTTTCACAGGGCTCATGCGGGACACGGTAAAAGGAAAAATACCGGCCCGTTAATTTATGCGTGCGTGTCCGAGCGGATTTACATGCGATTAGGCGTCGTATGTAATTTTACGCGATTAGTATGGCGTCATGCACCGGGTGACGATGATTCGTGTTTGCAATAGGTAATGGGTTTTTTATTGGGAAACTCACGCTCACGGTGCGGTGGGAATGCGAGACGTTTAATAGCAATTCTAGAGCGACGATTTTGTAAGAAACGGTGATCGACGCGATCCTTAGGTAATTGAAAATCCATTTAAACATGACTTTTTAGCATTTTAACGTTACCGTACGATCAGCATCGATTGCTAGACTCGAACTACTCGCGTAAATTTGCAAGACGCAGAGGCAGTCACCACAAAAGGTTTACGTACGCTTACCAATTCTCACTCATTTATAATCGAAACAACAGATTCGATGAATCGTTTGCTTCGAGTAACACAACTTTACGGGAATCTACGAAATTTGTTGCCGGAACGGTTGCGCCAACAATAACATCGAATTTCATATATCGATATTAGAATTAATTTACCGTACCTCTAATACACGGATTAAGATCCGAATACACGCGTACACGTGTATTCGCATACATACGTACACGTGAAATAGGGACCTCTAATTCAAACCGAATACTCGTGGTATTAAAACACGCTCACGATCCCGGGAATTTCAACGACGAAGCAGCGAGCAGCCTCGACGCCGAGCGAACGAGAGGCGATGAATTAAAAAAAAAAAAAAAAAAAAAAAGAAAAAACAAAGAAAAAAAAAGTAAAAAAAAAACAAAGAAAAATGACGACGGAAGAAAGGAGAGCACGTTTGTCAGTGGAACGGACGCGACGGATAGTCGAAGTGATAAACGCGAGATCGGTACAAATGTTTCTTCTGCAGCAGGGTTGCGGGGTGCAGTTCAGACATGGGAAGTGAGCATTACTGCCTGAGGTGGAACAATCATCAGAGCAACCTGCTGGGTGTGTTCAGTCAACTGCTGGAGTCGGAGTCGCTGGTGGACGTGACACTGGCGTGCACGGAGGGACCTTCGATACGTGCCCACAAGGTAGTCCTCTCCGCGTGCTCCAGCTACTTCCAGGCGCTGTTCCTGGACCACCCGAACCGCCACCCCATAGTCATCCTAAAGGACGTACGTTTCGCCGAGCTACGTACCCTGGTCGACTTCATGTACAAGGGCGAGGTAAACGTCGAGTACTGCCAGCTATCGGCTCTCCTTAAGACAGCGGAGAGCCTGAAGGTGAAGGGTCTAGCGGACATGACGAACATCAACGCGGCGGTAGCGTCGAGGGACGAGCAACAACAGCCACAGCAACAGCAACAACAGCAGCAACAACAGCAGCAACAACAACAGCAATCGCAGCAACAGCACACGAGCGGGACCGAGGGTTTGCAGAGGGAGACGTCGCGGGAGCATCATCGGGAGCGCGAGAGCATAAAGGAGGCGAGCAACAAGGAGAGGGACCATCGAGAAGGGAACGCGTCCGTCGGCACCGGGGTCCTCTCCGTCGGCAAAGAATGCGACCAAACGCAACAGAATGTATCGCAACCGCCCACCAGCGAACCCGCGGACGCGATAGACATGACAGAGTGCCCGCCATCCCCCGCCGGACCCGGCAGTCCCTGCTCAGGACCCTTGGCCCTCGATCGACCCAGGAGGGACTCCGAAGACGCTGTCAGCCTCGAGGAAACGAGGGGCTCTCTCAGCCCGATATCCGTGCACAGCGGACCGTCGGACATGAGCCTAAGTAACAACACAAGTGGCACGCCCGGCGTGCTACCGTTGAATCTACCACAAAGCCGGCTTCCGTCTCCGCACAGTACAGAGCCTCTCGCGGGTCCATCGGGGTTACCTCCAGTCCAGCAAGTTCCACTTGTGAGTACCACTCTCTCTTTCTTTGTCCAGTCACTTTCAAACAAGGAGTTAGAACTTACATCCCCTATCATTTTAATACCATTCAAACACAAACCATTCAATTCAACGGTGACAACAACGATCGGATAGATTCAACAAACTGCACTGTCGGATAGTATTGACAAACCACAATTAGACTGCGGATCGTTAAGCAATACAAACATTTTCTACCTGAGTTGCAACGAACTGGAGTGAAATAGAAATTTATTTTGTTTTTTATTTTGTTTTGTAGGTCGAAAATAATATAACAGTTTGTTTAACTTGTACTAATATTTTTGCTATTTTTAATTACCCTTTTTGTTATAAATGTATAAAATCCGCAGTCTAATCGTAATACAGTAAAGTCGCGTTTACTGTCCGCGATCGTGTACGCCATCACTGTCCAGTGCCTACCTCCTCCACTGTCATGCTGTCCTTCTCTACGTTCGGCTTTCCTTTGAACTTTTGGCGCGATCGGCGCGGTAGACAGTCATAAAAATATAATATCGGTATGCGATCGCTGTCCGTGCACAACACGTGCTGTCGGACAGTCAACGCGACTTTACTGTAGACTCTTCCCCGAATGAAACATTGTCTGAATATAATTGTACTCGCTTAGGCTGCTATAAATACCAGCCTGTGCAGGTTAAAGAACACTTATAAGACATTATTCTTGTCAAGATTGATGGGGAAAGAAAACGTTCAAGGCAATAGGTATAAATATATAAAAGTTGATAACAATGTAAACGCATTGTTTAAATTCTTCGTTGTCTTATTTAAATGTTACCACGTTCGTACATGTACATATTTAACTTTACAGTATATCGCAGCTGATATCCTGACTAATTCTACGATTTAGAATACCGTAACCTTGAATCGACCGTGCATTCCGAGATCTAGATTGATCGATGGAAACGCTAACGCGGTTAATTCGATTTCTCTTAAAGCCATTAAGTTTTTATCCACTGTTAGAACCTAAAGAAGTAAACAGATTTCTTAATCCACTTCGGGGCAATTTCAATTAAACTCTCTTATCTTGATATTAATTATAATGCCGTGCAGTCAAAAGTACGTGCCATTTAAAACAGCAAAGAATTTGTTAGCGTTGTTTAATAGTACAACTTTGGGCGCTAACGTTTTCTTTCAATTGCAACAAGGATATTTGTATAATTGTAAGTGTTCTGTGAAAAATTATTTGTTTCTAGAAAAAGGTATACCGAAAGTATGTCTAAAAAAACTAATACAATTTTGTCCAATTTCGACCAATTTTTTGGCGTTCAGATAGACATTTTTCTTCGACATTTGTGGTTTGTAATGAATTGAACGTTTTCGATTTGCATAAAGTTTTTTGCGGACAAAAATTCGTCCAATTTTTATCATTTTCATTCTTCCAGTCGGCATCGTCGCAATGTAATTATTTGGCGTCACTTTTCCGTGTAACAATTGCACTCTGTCGATCGAAAGTCGAGCAACAAGTAGTCAATTCTGATATTAAGAAGTCGGCGACTCTTCGCCGTGTACGCTATTTTGTCCTTTGAATTTTGTGCTAGCCAGAGCCGCGAGAGATTTTTATTATACATTTTACACTTTGTGCTAGATTCATTTCATCGCGCCAGCTTTCATAACGTTTTTCACTTTGTGAGGGAGAACTGCGGCGAAAGAGTTTCAGTTGCCGTGGCTACAATGTGGGTGTAGTTACATTAATAAGCGCCGTTTATATACAAATGCAACAATTCCTCCGTTTGATCTTTTTTTTCACAATGATTATGGCTAGACGCGCGGAACTCTCGATGCTTGTTCTGTTCGCTTTTCCCTCTGAATTCTCGCTCTAAACTCCACTTTCAGAGCCACCCACACAGGTGCGAGAACACTCACGGCCACCAGTTGCTCATTCTGGCACACATACGCTTTTCCTAAATAGTAATTTATAAATACACTTTCATCCACTGAGTTTTGTTCCTTGTATCCTCGTTTTTATAGCGTTTATTCGTTTAGTATAATTCGTGAAATTCGCGTTGGAATATTATTTCATATTCCCATCAAATTTCTCTTTCTATTTATTATCAAAGATTTAGAAACGGACTACATTTTGCTTAGAGTTTAACGACGATCGTAAGTGACGGTACACGATTAACATGATTTAATACATTTGGTGTGAGCAATATTAGACTGCAGTTTTTATACAAAATAAAAATTGTCTGTACGTACATTGCTGTGCAAAAGAAAAATCAATAAAAAGTATATATAGAATAGTTCTGAGAATATCGTTGCGGATTATCTAATACTTTAAACGCAATGAATCAATCATTGTACAATACAATTTCTACATGAAGATATCGTTTCTCGTTATATCTTACAATTATACTGGATGCTTCTTTGTTTTGCACAGTAACGTATATATATTTATATAAATTTATTTAGTTCCTCAATCATTTTAGGAAGTAGGAAATAATACAACGGTATCTGGAAATTCATTAAATGTTTGTACTAGTCTGCAGTCTAGTCATTGCCCACTTTAACGGTGCATACATTTTCCCGTTTTACATTGTATCTGACAGTAAAATGCATTCAGAGTTCTTAATGTTATACAAATCATTTTCAACAAATTGTACACGAGATAATATTTTCTATCAACACAACTGAAGATGTTTAGGTTGCTACCTTTAGATGGACCGCCCTGTACACGCATCAACTTCGGGAGTCGCCATTCGAGCGCATGGGTCCAAAACTATGATGAATTATTCATTTCCAAGTGACATTGTAGCTCGAATTCTGCGCTAAGGGTCTGGCTCGTTATTTCGTCCGAATTGGTTCATATCGTGTACAGTACAGTAGTGCGGTTTTTACATCGGTTCGGGAACAAGCAAGAAAAATGTAGTCGAAGACAGATAAACGTATTCGATCAGCGATGACCGAGACTCGGGAATTTCAAAGGGATACCACGACTGTGCAGAATAAATTAAAGAAAACTTTCGTATTTATTTTCGTCTTACCTCTGTAATTGTTGCACCAATGGACAGCCGAGATTCTTCCTCTTAAATCAAGTCCAAACACGATTTAAATCGGACCACTTTCATCGACTTGAGTTGAACCGAAGTTTCCGGTTCGGGTCAGGATTAGGGATCGCTGTTTTGAACGTGTACCAAAATACACGTGTACACGTGGTAGGTGAACCGTGTAGTACGAAATTAAGGATCCGTGTAGTACGAATTTAAGGATCCGTGAATACGGATCCGTTCGGCACGATTCGAGTCCGACAACTGATGCGTTATTGTTTTTGAACGCGTGCCGATCGGATCTGTATTCTTAGATCCGTATTCACGGATCCTTAAGTTCTTACTACACGGTTCACGTACCACGTGTATTTATATACACGCGAAATAGGGATCTCTGGTCAGGATCTCTGTTCGGGATCCCGAAAGTTTCCAATGTTCGGATATCCGAAGCTGTGGTAGCATTTGTAATCACACGAGTATCACGCTTTTTCATGACCTACCAATCTAACTTCTCGGGTACCTGAACATTGCAAACTTTCGGGATTCCGACCCGACTTGACCTGTCTACAATTTCGGATACTCGAAGTCCTGGGTAATCTGTAAAATTAGTTCAGTTCACGTCGTGTTTGGACTCATATTAACACTAAACCTACCACCACCGGTCACATGACCGGCTCCAGATTTTTCATTTCACAATTATTGAAATTATAAATGTGCTTTCGTGGTAAATGATTAAATAATTTAATAGCGGAGATATTATAATACGAACCGCACAAAGTTCAAATAAATTTAATCCTGTTATTTTTATAAGGCATCGTGTATCGGCTACTTTTAGAGCTCGGTAGGTTCAGTGTTAACCGTTAGAATCTCAGCTGTCCATCGGTCCTAGAAAGGTGCGACGCGAATTACAGTAGAATCTCGATTATCCGAACTAAGCAGGTAAATATGTTCGAATATTCAATTCTTATTAATTTATATCATAAACAGTGTTACACACGAATCTCCATAGATTGAGCTATTTAACCCTCCGACTTCTGTGCCTGGGTCTATTTTGACCGTTAACATCGAAATTGTCATTTAAGTGCTCGATTTGTGGCAATTAAACTAATTGAATATCTGTTTTATCGAAGATATCGGAAAGAGAGGAGATATCCTCGAAAGTAAATTTTTTAAAATTATTAATTAGAGCTGCGAACGGTTCCAAGCATTGCAAATTATTTATTGTACAGCTATAAAAATCGTCCTTTGTCCGAGGGTTAAAGACTTCAGATATCGGAGGCTTCGATAACCGAGGTGCTACCGTGCCGGAAATATAATTTTCTTTATTCCACGTTGATTTTCTTCAGTCGCGGTATCCTATCGATTAATCTGACACTTTCCATTTGATTGTCTTCGTTCTCTGCCTCTGTCTAGAAAAATAGCTTCATCCAGCTAAAAGAACTGTGGAGCCGAGGTCTTGTAAATTTAACCGTACAGATTCGAGTGAAATTGAACCGTGCGCTACTGCATTTCCGTGCTCTATTCATTTCCATCGATTCTCGGGCAAAATGATCTCGGTAACGCCGCCGGCTCGAGAAGAAAGCGCGTCGCGCCGGTTATCCAATTATTACTTTGACGTGAGCCCGTTGTTCGTTTCCAGTCATTAAAAAAAGAGATGGACTGGGAAAAGTCGACCGAGGAGCGGAGTGCGAGCAGCGAAATATCCACAGACTACAGACTCCCACCAGATCCGGTGAGTTTTTCTCTCTCTCTTTTCTCCGCTCTACCTATCAATATCTATGCATATATACTTACATATATGTATGCGTATATGCATGTATATGTACCGTATATTATATACATATACATATGCATATATATGTATATACGTATATGTACAATATGTACGTATATGTATACAATATGTATAGTATATTATACATATTCCAATTTATTGACTTTTTATTCTCGTACTTTCTCTTTACTCTGCATTTGTATATCGATTACGGTTAATGTCGGTGTACCACCCCCACACCCCCCCGACCCCCGAACGCACTCGACTCATTCGCAATCGGCATTACCGCGGATTGCGGATGAGCCGGCGGAACGGGGGAAATAACCGTTGCAACAAAAATAAAAAAAGAAAAAACGGAAAACGAGCCGGCGAAACTCGTTCGATTTCGATTCATGCCTCTGGTCGTACGGCAACGTAACGTAACGTAACGCAACGCAACGCGACGTAACGCGACGTAACGTAACAGATACGTGTGCAAGGTTACGAGGAGAATCGTTCGTTCGTTGACGCGCGTTCGTTGCGTAGTACTCGTTCTACCGAACGGCCGTCGTCGTTTGTATGTATCCCCGTCGACGACGACAACACACCACCGATCGTCGGGGGAAACGACAACACGTCTCGAGAGGAACATCGAAACACGATCCATTTTATATCTATCTATCTATTTATATATCTGTCTATTTTGGCTTGTCTGTCTATCCTTGCGCTTATCGATAGACAGGCATACGTTATATTATATATATATTTCGAGTTCACTTTGCATGTGGGTCTATTGCATGCGTGCCCAAAGTGCTTTGCTGTTTGCTGCTCTCCCCGCTAATTTTGGAAAGTGATCGTGTCATTAACAGAACTCGCCAGACGCCCTAACCGAGAGAGGAAAATATGTGTGATCGGAGGCTCGATGACGGAGAGAGATTTACGTATGTGTACATGTGTATGTATACACGTATATCACGCTGCCGTACACAAGTATTCCGACGATTGCTAACTTCGCGAAAGTCCCGGGACAAAGGAACGCCTGCATAACGAAAATCCTTGTTGCGGAAATGAAATCTTCTTGATGTTTAACCGTGCCGTGGTCGATACGCGCATCTAAAGAAAATAAGGAGCTAGCTGCTCGTCCAGCGTTAAAGAGATCGAAAATATAAAGACAGGGTTCAAGGATCGTTGCTGTTAGCGATAAAACTGCAGCGTAAGACGAGAGATGCTTAGAAAGTCGCGCAATCGTCCGAATAATTCTGAAAGGCAGTCAACATAGAGTCTCTATATATTTACATATATATGTGTATATGTACCACACACGCCCCCCTTGAAGCAGTAGGATAGATCGATTTGAAGAAACGGTATATTGGCGCAGCGCTAACTTCGTTCTGTCGATAGATTAACGCACCCCCGACGAAACTCGTGAGCAAAGTCTCTCCTCGAAGACGAATCATCCCTTGCGCGGTAGACGATTTGCCACGGATCATTTCCGCCCAAAATTCTCCGGAGAGTCTCGTGTCGACGGCAACGGCGACGACCAAGACCACGACGACGACGACGACGACGACGACGGCGACGGCGCAGGAGACAAAACAATGACCGATCTCGAATAAGACAAACGTAAATTCCAGTTGGCAGCTTGCCGATCTAGCTTCTGCGACCCGTAAATGGATTCTCGTCGAGACGCGCTACGCAGGAGATCAATCGTGCATGCCGTCTACTTTAACGAACGTATTATCTCTTCTTTTCCGAACTAATTCACTTCTCCACTAAACCGTGCATACGTCCTCTCTTCTATATCTCTCTCTTTCTCTCTCTCTCTCTCTCTCTCTTTGGCTCTTTCATCTTCTACTTCCTGTACTTCTCGCTCCACCAATAATCACGCGTGTCCAACCCCATTCTCTGCGCCTTTTCTGAATATTATGAGACTCTCCAGTCTCTCTCATTCTCTCTTTCTCTTTCTCTCGATCCTCGTCTCCAGTATTCGTACACTCGAGTCTGTCCAGTTTATCCCTTCGATGCCGCTTTCCATCGATTCTTTCTCCAGTTCAGTCTCGTCTTTCTTCCCCGCGCGAAACTATAAAGCGTTCCGCGCATCGTCCGGAAACAGTGAATCCTGCGTACCCGTTTTCCGATCGTATCCCGGTGCTTCGAAGGGCTGCGACGAACCGCCGCGATCCTCTCGGACCATGATCTCACTCCTTGGATCATCCCCGAACGATCTTTCCAACCCCCTCCAACCCTTGAAACCGCGTCGAGAGATCGACGGATGGAACCGGCGAACAACAACGATCCCGTTCATGATCCCATCCTGCCAGCCTGTCTTGCTAGCTCACTGTCAAGAAGTTGACCTTCGTTTTTGGCCATGGTTGTTTTTTACTACATTTTTATATATATATATAAATACGTAAATACATGTATGTATATGTTGATATGTATGCGTAAACGGGTGCCGTCGCGAGACGTTCGAATCGATAATCACTGTGATCCTGGACACAGGAAGATGCTCTTCACAGATTCTCATTCTTTCTTCGTTAAAGAATAGTTCTCTTTCTTGGTAACGTTGCGCAGAGCGGGTTAAAAGTAGGTTAGCGTTTTTGTGGGAAAAATATTTTGCGAGAATCATATTACAGTGTAATCCGTAGATTTTGAATCGACATTGCGATTGGGGAGAAAGAAATGTTGGAAATTCAGTAATTTTATCTTTGAAATATCTTTTCGAAAAGTGGAAACCGCGTTGTCACGGTAGCTTCTCGAAAGAGTTTTCGGATAGTTTAGAGGGACAGTGATTTCGACGTTCTTTTCAATCGGGGAAAAGAAATTTTGCAAGTTCGGTATCTTAATCTGTTCCCTTTGCTTTTGAAACGTCTTTTCGAAAAGGGGAAACGCGTTGTAACCGTATCTTTCGAACAGTTTTATAGGAAGTAGCTTCTCGGAAGAATTTTGGATAGAGGAACAAGCGATCTTGGTGTTTCTCCGTGGGGAAGAAGATTGTCGTTGTTATCGATTACCGTCAGATGTAATTTTCGATTCGAACGTCGAACGGCTCGCGCCCTACACACGTATGTGCACATACATACGATATGCATACATGTGACAATGGTAATATACATCACATATATACGTATATATATATATAGAGAGAGATTACTACTTGACATACATATATATATACATATATATACATATATATAGCGTTATACATATTGCAGATTATATTGACATTCATTATTACCATTTGTTACTTTGTAATATTTGTATTTCGATTTTATCGTTTTCTTTGGTTGGTTGCAATGCCTTTTGCTATCGGCGAATCAATTTTTGCACCGCGACGATTCTCGGCCGCTGTTTTACCATACGTAAATATACATATATACCAGTACAGAAAAAAGAAAAGAATAAAGATAAACAATAAACAACGTGGAACAAAGCAAAAAAAAGATAACGGAAAAAAGACAAAAAAATAGAATAACAAAAAAAAAAAAAGAACAAGGGAGGAGGGGTATGAGGGATGCGGGTGGGTTGTTTGTCGTTGTTCTTGAGCGAGGCTGTGGGGGTTGCCGTGGGCCTGTACATGTGTCACTTGCTATCCAAAAAAATAAAAGACCGATTACATATATTATACGTATGTATATATATATATAAACACGTACTACGATACTCGTGCGTGTTTATATATACGAATGAAATACACACACTCAGACAAAACCTCCTTGTCATACATGTTTTTTACCTGGGGTGCGCGTCGTGCCAAACAAAAATGAGCGTCAACTTCTTGTGCTACCGTCTTACATGCCGTCGAGAGAGGAGTATATATCACTTACTCGTCAGGTCAGGGACTTCTCTTTTCCAACCGATAACGAGAGGAGTGCTCATGAGTCAGAGGATGAAAGAAAGGAAGAGAGTGAGAGAAAGAGTGAAAAAGTATGAGAGAGGAAGAGATATCTCTATTCTGCTTGATACGATCACTTGAACAGTAAACGCACTTTGCGAAAAAGCAAAGAGATTGCATAAGGCAACGTGTCATAGATAGAAAGATAGATGGATAGATGACTATAGATAGATAGATGTGTAAACGAGGACTACCAAAAGAAATCCGTAGAAACGAGGGTGAGAATGAGTGACGAGAGAGAGAGAGAGAGAGAGAGAGAGAGAGAGAGAGAGAGTGAGAGAGAGCAAAAGACCGAGGAAGAAAGAGAGAGAGAAAGGAAGAACGCAAGAGAGAGAGAGGGAGAGAGAGAGAGAGAGAGCAAGGAAGTGTTAATTGCGAGGGATGTAAAGGACGAGCTAAAGGGAAGACAAGAAGTTGATGTTCTTGTTTGTTTGGTTGCAGGAGTTGATGGGTGTGGATGAGCGGGTGTTTGCGTGCATGTACTGCGGTGCCCCGTTCCTCCACCAGAGCAAGCTGGCGCGGCACATCCTCTCGCACAGCCTCGAGTCGCTCAAGTACCGTGAGCAGGCGGCCCACCTGCAGCTGCAGGCTCAGCTGGGTCTCGAGCCCGGTATGCACCTGCCGCCGGAGGCCCACTACCCCGCAGCAGGTACGATCGAACCAGTGGACCTGGAGCTCGCGGCCCACTCGGACCCGACCTCCGGCGTCGTCCTCTGCAAGTTCTGCGGCAAGTCATTCCCGGACGTCGGCTCGCTGATCGCTCACCTACCGGCGCACACCGGCGACCGGCCGTTCAAGTGCGAGTTCTGTGGCAAAGCGTTCAAGCTCCGCCACCACATGAAGGACCATTCCCGCGTGCACACCGGCGAGCGACCGTTCCGTTGTACGCTGTGCGGCAAAACCTTCTCGAGGTCGACGATATTGAAGTCCCACGAAAAGACACATTATCCGAAGTATGTGCGCAAGTTCCTGTCCCCGAGTCCCGTGAACCCCTCCGAGGAAGAGGCCCCGCCACCACCGCCGCCGCATCATTGAGTTCGCCTTAGCCCGTGCAAGAAGAACCGCCACGTTTATCGCCGCCGGAGGAAGAGTCGCCGCCGCCGCCGCCGCCTCCGCCGAATACACCTCCTTCGTCGTTACCGTTTCCCTTTGTCCGTTGCCGTTGTTCCATCATCGATCGCTGAAAACAAGCCCGCTCTGGCAACGAGGATCGACCGTCCGGATCGCTGCCAGAGGATCGATGTCGCGACACGACGACGACGACGACAACGACGACGACGACTACGACGACTACGACGACTACGACAACTACGACGACGACGACCGGCCACGGACCAGGGAAAACGGAGCACGGACACGAGCAGTTTTAGCAGTGCCTCGGTCACCGTTGCTCGTTGTTTCTCGGATTTCTTTGATCTTCACCCGCTACCAACGTTCACACCTCCACCCAACATCGTCATCGTACCCAAGCCTGTCCCGATCGTCTCAGTCGACCGACCACCACGGCCGGTCGTCGTCCTCCTCCTCTTCCTCCCCATCCTAGTCTGTTGCTTTCGACGGATCCGTCTCGCCCAGGATTCTCACCTTGTCTCATCGTCATCGTCAACATTATCATCAACATTATCATCGTCATCGTTTCCTCCCGCCTGCCCTAGTACTCCTTTTTCGTTAAACGTCCCCACGAAGGGTGTATACCTCGCGTCAATCGATCTCGCTGAGCGACGAGGCGAAAGACCGGCGGTGTTTCTAGTTAGTCCTGTGATTTTGGTTAGGATGGTTGGTAAAACGCGTGTTCAGAGGGAGGGACACGTTAAAACGAGCTCCCTCGGTTAATCAGTGCTTTAAGACGAAACGTTTAGCTTATATATACATATATATATTATATACATGTATATATATATCGATAAATTATTGAAGGTATATATATATATACATATATATATATGCGAAAGAGAGAGAGAGAGAGAGAGAGAGAGAGAGAGAGTGTGAGGAAGGTCGAGAAAGTGTGCGTGCGAGTGCAAGAGACTGATTGCGTGTACGAAAGGTGGAGAGAAAGAGATTAAGTGAGACAGAGAGGGATAGAGAGTCAGAGTGAAAGCGCGTGTACGTGTGTATATGTGTGCGTGGGTGAACGCGTATGCGAGAGAGCGAGAGAGAGAGAGAGAGTGCAAGCGAGAACGAAGACGACGGAAGAAGAAGAAGAAGAAGAAGAAGAAGATGGAGAAGAAAAAGAAGAAGAGGAGGAGTTACGGAAGAGGATGATCGAAGATCGGGGTTTTTATCGTGAAGAAGTAACGGGGGATTAACGGACGAATGGGGAAAAAGGAAAAGGGGGGGAAAAAAGGGAAAAGAAATTTTGAGCCGCCACGGTTGGTGCTTTTAAGAGATTTTGATAAAATGCTGTGAATATTATATTGATTACGATTAACTATAAACTATTGTAATAATGTAATGACGTTGTACGATGTACGATGTGACTATTGTTGATACGATTGAGAATATTTTATACAGTTGACAAGGGAAGGGGATCTGGGGTTCGCGCGCCGATAATTACGATTATAGTTGACTGGTTGAAAAAGAAAAAAGAACGGCGAACGGGTGGGGAACGGGTGGTTTTTTCGGACTGACGAACGGGGGGGCGGGTACACGGGGATTTCTAGACGAGAGGGATACGTCCACGTTGAAAGAAATTCGATCGTCGATAGCGCGTTCGTGGACGCGCGTTCGATGACGTGACGTAACGAAATGTGGAAATTAAGCGCGGCGCGGGAGCCGGCTAATTAAGTTGTTACGAGTGCGCCGGCATCGATGGCTTCTCGAACGATCGACGCGATCGTGCGCGGTTTCGTCCTCTACGTTTGTTGTTGTGTTCATCTCTTCGGACAGTTTTCGTCTTTCGCCTTTCCCCGGTTCTTTTCGGACCAACCTCGACGAGGCAATTCACGGACGGTGCGTGTTCCTGGCGGTACGCGTACGACTGTCAACGGCAACCGTATTCGTTCTACCAGCCGTTTCTGGATTTTCCCCTCGACCACTAATTAGTCGTGCTGTTTCAAAGCTCCGTTCGCGGATAAATTATTTCGTGGGTTCGTTTCGCCGTGGTAATTATTATATATCAGTTAATGGTGGTTCCGGCTGATACATTTCGTACCGGGCACACGCACAGCCGCTCCCGAATCGAACGAAAATATTTCGGCTTTCCGGTGATATTGTGTGTAATTGCTCCGCATTTCCGGATACGAATCGCCGGTTTCTTATCGCTGCGTCTCGTAATTAGACTGCGGATCTTTACGCTGGGTTTACAGAAACCTCGAGGTTTTCGCCGTCGATGGTTTCAACGTTAACACTGAACGTACCACGACCGGTCAAATCACCGGTTATAGACTTTTTATTTTACTGTTATCGAAGTGACGAAGATGCTTTCATAAGAAACGATTTAATAAATATTTTCATCGGAGCAGATATTGGTATGAGAACCGTGCAAAGTCTAAATAAAATATATCTTCTCGGTTTTATAAGGCAGCATGCGCCTGCTACATTTATTGCTCGGTACGTTTAGCGTTAACCAATGTGGCTTTACGACTAATTGCATTTTAGGTTTTATCACGTTTCCAGCGTTCGCGCTTGATACGAATGTGCAAATATATCCATGGTCTACTCGTAATATTTGGCGAACGTGTTTTCCCTTTTACGACGCAACTCGATTCGAAATCGTGCAATATTTATCTTAATCTCTGTTCGACGTTTTTCTTCGATCCATAAATCTCACTCGGGCCCGGAATGGTTAAACACGCAATTTTCGCGATATGTTCAAATAGTCTCGCATTCCCGTTGAAATGGAACGTGTCAAAATGTCCGACGCGTTCGCTATTAATGTCGCATCGTAATGATTTTGTGTATCGCTTAAAAACGGTTCAATTTTTTAGTGTTACTTCAAGTTGTAACCTGAGTTTTCGATGAACAGTAAAATACAATTTAATTTCGATCTTGACGGAACTGTTGATACAACGTGGAATGGGTTCCTCTTCTATAAAATACTGTAACCATGCAAGACAGTTTTCAAAGTAGATGTTGGCAGCGGACATGCTCTTTTCGTAAAGCTTTTTAAAGAATGAAAATTGAATTTGTTATAAGTAGACTACGGATTTTGATGTGGATTCGATTATACTTCAAGAAAGACGAAAATCTTGTTAGACTTTCTCAAGAGAGGTCAAGAGGAGTTTTATATAAAATGAAAAATGACGTAAATGCAGAAAAGCCGCAGTCTAGTTGCAAGTAATCCGTGAAAAGGAGATAATATCGGAATGGCTGCCATGATTTCAGTAATCTCAGCATATTGAAGATAAAACAAGCCATATTAGAGATTGAATTACAGTTTTCCACCCCTTTTTAAATCTTCCGCGAACTACAAAATTCGAATAGAAAGTTTTTACAACATAATTGCGATACCAGCTATGCATATACATACTGAAATCACATGTCAGCTTCGAGGTCGATCGATCGATTATTTATTGGACATCGTGGCAGCCAATTTAATGAGAACACGTTCAATATCGTTAATGTGTCGAATTCGGTGGAGCCATTTTCAGATCACATTTTTAAAAACCCAACGAACAGTCAAACCTGAAAACAATCGATATTTTTTAGCCCTCGTACGCTCCTCAGAAATAATTGCACAAATGGTCTGGTCCATTTTCATTTAATACTTTACGATTCATTAATAATTTTTCAATTTTACCCCTTGCCTTATAACGTCGAGTCACTGGTAAAGATTTTGAGCACGATCTATTAAATATAAAATTCTATTTTTATATTATCGATATTTAGTCGTTAGAGAAACTATAGGAGTACGATAGCATTTTCTTTTTTTTTTTATAGAAAATTATGAACGACAAGGGAATTTCAATCAGCTACAAAATTAATCGTAAGGCAAAGGGTTAAAGAATCCCACAAATAGCAAATGAGTAAACCGTGACGCTGAGGGACGTACGGGAGTTAAACTTTTGGACTAGAATACCCCCTCTGTACAGAGTGTTTTCTATTAATTTTACAAAAAGAAGTTGAAATTACTCCAAAAAAGATTTTGTTCCTGTGATAATCAGTATTGAAAATTGGCCAGGTTCCTATACATTAATATTGGATCGTTGCGTAAGCAATGCGATTTTCCTTCCATATTTAAAAAAAAAACGTAGAATACGAAACCATGGAACAGAAATATTTGTGATTCATCTTTCTATATTTCACCTTTCAAGAATATGAAAAGAACTTCGCATTGTTCGTGCGACAACCCGATACAAAAAATACGTACTTGACAAATCTTCGAATTTTATTATTCTCGGACAAAAAGATTGTATTTCACCTTTCGAACTTATTTTTACATGTAAATTCGCTGTTTTCAAATTTCAATTACAGGTTCAGACAAAAAGGCTGTGAAATCAGTATTTACTTTTCTCCACAATTCCTGCCAATTGTCTGAAACTTTGCTACGTGTAATAAACTGATTCTCCAACGTTCTTGGAGAAGCTCGTGTCACTTTCGACTTATTTTTACATTTGACATAGAACGACTTGTACGGTGAACGAACACGATGTCTATCGAAATTAGTATTCGCAAATCATTATTTAACTTCCTGAGTGCTATTTCTAACAAGGAGAATGTGTCATTGTTGAAATCTTCCATTCCAGAACACAATTCTAACAATACTTGTACTCAAAATCTGAGGTAGCCCGGTCAGTGATAATTATTTTTCCGTTTAAGGGAGTAGACTCCTTTTTCCAGGATTGCAATGGTGCGGGACTCGCGTTCTCGTTTCTCGATAATACAAAAATGGGATTTTTTCAGTAGTCAAAAATGCTAGATAAGAGTTCTATCTAGAGCGCTATCGCTTACAAAAGTCCTATTTTTTCGTTTACAAGGCGTAATTTGCATTATTCAGAAGCATACTACTGCGCATGTAGTTATTTTCATAGCTACATGCTGCCGAATAATGCAAATTACTAATCGTAAACGAAAAAATATATTCACTATTCGGCAGCATGTAGCTATTTTCATAGCTACGTTCATAGTTGTATGCTTCCGAATAATGCAAATTGCGCCTCGTAAACGAAAAAATCGGACTTTTGAGGGCGATAGCGCTTTAGATCGATCTTTTATCCAGCGTTTCTGACTACTGAGAAGCTCCATTTTTCGATCATCGAAAAATGAGAACGCGAATCCCGCGTCCATTGCAATTCTGGAAACGAGTCTAGCGACTTAATACGAGTTGTGTTCGTTGACTGGAGAAGGTCGGACCACCAGATCGGAAACAGCCTGTATAGTGTCGTGGCCAGAAAGACGCCGTGCAGAAATATTTTCGAAATCGCATAAGTCCTTTCATGCTTGGGTGATCGCGGCCGTCAGTCTTTGCCCAATTCCCATCACGCTGTCAACGCAAACACGGTATCGGGAAGCGCGTGTCGTGCACGCTAGATCGCATCATGGACAGCTACCGGACATGTCCGAGGACGTGTTTAACGATGTCGCGGTGGATCGCTCGCGCGCAGTGCAATAACTAATCCGAGACGCGATTCTCTCCTCTAGCCGAATTGTTTAATTTATCCGTATTAAGGTCGGGAGGGGACAGGGTCCGCGAATCGCCTTGCTCCCCGAGGACTATCCTATTCTTTATTTATTTATATTTCTGTGTCGTACAAGCGTGTACACGGCGTGACACAGGAAACGGTAGCCAGTAACGAAAAAGAGCAGGGAGTCGATCGATCTTCGTTCCATCTGCACCCGAACTTCTTCGTAGACTGTCCGGTTTTTTCGACGAGAATCGAGGACGAGCAGTTCTTCTTTCCCCCTCTTACAAGGTCTGTTAACATTTTTGGTGGAACACCTAACGCTGCGTGTACACTTAGCGACACTATCGAGAGCACAGTCTGTCGCAATGATACTCGGACGCTTTTAAAAAGACGACAACTTTCTTCAGCTTCGGTCGAACCATTTTAAGTTTTACGATTTCAAGTTTTACGATGTTAAGTGGACGTGAAAAACATTTTTGGAACAATTGCAATTGCTCAAAATCGAAGGTTGCTTCCCGGCTAATCGCAATTTTTCCAAAAATTTTTTATTTCTTTTAATTCTTCTTTTTAATTTTTCTAACATCTCGACAAAATTAAAATCGTTTGGTTCGATCTGAAGAAAAAAAGTTTATTAATATTAAACTGACTATTACTGATTAATATTAAACTGAATATTAATGTGACTGTACGTAGGTTTCTCTGGAGAGCGTAGATCTGAAAGTCACTTTTCGATAGTTGTTACAGTAGGGCCTCGCTCGTTGCACGAAAACACGTGTGCAAAATACCGAGATTGCGCAACGAGGTTAACCAATCGTAGTAACTTCTACGCAACTACAATTTCCGCCACTAGTTCCAGAACCTTGAACACCTCGTGCTGGGAGTCGCTAGCACGCAACGAACGAGGTTGCAGCTAGCGAGGCTCTACCGTACTTGTGTTTTAGAGACTGAAACCTGTGTTTGCTCCTAACTCGATGATCGCGGTAGCTAACTCGTTCGGTCGACTAGACTTTGGAAGTTTGATCTGTGATCTAGGCGAAAAATAGCGGACGACCACGGTGGTTACAGATCCGATGAAAGGTTTTCAATACATCCTTTGCGCGTGTTTCGTAATAAAAGAGCTCGTTCACTCGACAAATCGTCACAGTCCTATGTACTGGCTGATACGTAGCCTAACCGACACGGCAAGCTAAACTTTTACTTTTTGTTTTAGGAATACGTATCTAGAAGTTAGACTTACACTTCGTGGATCGGATACCTGTAGACTAGTTGTTTATTCCTGTGGACAACTTCGTTGAACTTACGTGGATCTAGCAATAACAGTGCAATTTAATTCTTAGCTTATTCGTATATCGCCGAGTATTTCTAATTTCTAATTGATTGCATCTATTGCCATTTGTAATGTCGCTTTACCGATTTATTTATGAAATTTGGGAAGAAGCGAGGTTCTGCTTACTCACGATGGTCAATTTGCACAAAAATGTGGAGTTCCTATGTTTATTCATTATACGTAGCTGTACGTAGAACGGCGTTATCTTTACAGTAGAGTGCAAAATTATCATTAGCAAAATTATAACTAAAACCCAACATTGTCGGTCGAGTTAGCGCGTGACTTCGAGTAAACCATTTCTGACGAAGACACTCTAGGAACTTGATGGTTATAAATAAAAGCTGCGTTTTCATTGAATCGTCGTTAAATAAGTTAGTACGCTAAGTACAAGCAAGTGTTCCACCGCAGTAGATTTCTTTCAAAATGGCTTCTTAAACTCAAACGATCTGTTGAATTTTCTTCGAATACTTTAGACCAACAAAAGATCGCGTGTCTCAACAGCACACATTAATTGCCTTTCATGAGCTAAAAATTTCATTATTTCAGTTCATACTTTTATATCAGCGTTTTCAGAGTTCTACAGGCATACCTAACATTTAATATTACACTTCTTTGTCTCGTTTTTTTGTCACTTTTTTAGCAAATTGACCATGTGCGATGTAACAAATGTGTAAACAGTAATTGAATATCGAGTCCGGCTGCAACATTAAATTTGGCAATGTTAGAATAATTCTGATACTGATCATGTTACAGGAATACGGTTCGATGTGGCAGTGAATGTGCTAACAGTTTTGATTCCTTTTTGTAGATGTTAGAATGGTATCCGTTCGTAGCGCGAGTAAAAAGAGGTGACGAAATGGGTTCAGAAGTTGAGTAGGACGGAGCCAATCAAGTGTGGTAGCGAACAGTTCCTTTTTCTTCGTGTTCGCGATTTCTTCTGTTGTAGGCTGCTATTCGGATGCGTTGATCGGCAAACGAAATGTCGACGGTGTTTTATACGGTTAACGAAAACCGTTCGAGGAACAGGAAGCTCGCGTTTACTTTCAAAAACGAGGATTCGACGAATTCCTACTCACAGGACATTCCGTTTCTAATCGGGGATCGATCCGTCAATAATTCACCGAGGTATGATACGCAAAGATTGTTTATTACGTAGAATTTCGGGACCTGTTCAGGTTCGCGTAGTGTTTTGAACGGAGATCGAAAATAACAATTATTTAACAAATTCTTTGGAGTCGTTGATGAAAGATTAATTTTTATTGAAGTGGAAGACAAAAGAAATTTCTCAAAAAATGATGGGACTAAGAAATATTAATACTTATTTACCTTGATTATGGATAACCATTTTGAAAGATCAGAATCTGTTTACATAGTAACCATTATTTATGACGGGAATTTAATTTTAAAATTGAATTAATTTCAAAATTGAATTTCCGTCGTCGATAATGATTATTCGTGACCAAAATGAAATTCCCGTCGTCGGTAACGGTTCCCGGAAATTAAAACAATTTTAATCATTTATGATTGTTAAATTTTGTCTTATAACAGTTATAATGTCTGGTTTTTAACAATTTCCCAACGGATAGCTGCAGAAATGCGAATAGATTACTCGGTTGTGAACCTTTCGCATCATTCGGTAAGAAAATTGCTAACCAACAAATTTGAAACTACGAAGTTGAAGCTTTGTCTTTCATATGAAACATATTTTTTGGAGTTTCTATTTTTGTCGTGCTGTTCCTCGCATTCAAGAGGTGAATTCCATCACTTGAGAAAATTCCAAAATTTTCTTTTTCAGTGTAAAACAGTGTAAAACTGTAAAAAAGGCGTAAAAATTTTTTTAAATGCATTTCGCAAAAAAATTCTTTGCGTTCAATTAAATGCATTTAATTAATGTCCGAAGTTTCTAAAAATACAACATGTACGAATGCATCTTCGTGCGATCGCAGTTCCCAATGAAAGCGAGTCGTACCGTCAACACTGAGCCACATAATTATTTCTTTCCGCTTCATTTCGATAAGATCGCAATCAGCGTCGACACGCGTGTCGTATCGTGATCATCGTGACCATCGAGATGATCATGGAAATTGAAGATTCTATAGATGCATATACGCGCCTCGTGTCTGGCCATTTTCCTCGTTGCGGAAACGCTGCGGAAGGGAATCCTTGCGTAAACACGATAAGAGTAGTACATAGACGGCGGTTGCGTTTAACATTTTATCTAATAATTTTTACATTTAATTACACACTACGGCGCATTGTGTTGCCGCGCTATCGAGCGGGACCGTTTTTCCGAGCAGTCTTTAATTAGCATTAGATATACGTCGTCAGTTTTGACCGTTTAAAATAGATAAATCGAAACAGCGACGCGGTTTTGGTATTTTAAAAGGCCGCTTGATGCATCGTTTTGTTCCAAGTTATCTAAATTGCAGACTATTCCTGATGATAGTAATCGTTACTTTGCATCGAGTTCCCGTTAGCGTTAATTTATGCCAAAAACAGGCACGTGAAACATATTCTTTAGTTTTTCATGAATACCCACAAGAAAATGGTCGAAATCGATACAATAAAATCATTACTAGATTTATTATGACTAGACAGTGGATTTTATGCATTTATTACAAAAATGAATGGTGACTCAAAACGGTAAAAATTTTAGAAGAATTTAAAAATACTCTTATATTGTTTTCAACCTATTAAACCTATTCAGAAAGGCAATGAATTTCTATTTCAGTCCTGTTTGTTGCAATTCGGGTAGAAAATTTTTTTTCTGCGTAAAGATCCGCTGTCTAATTATAACAAAACTGGGTGAACGTAATTTGAAGTAGTAGAAAGATAAAAAAAATTGATACATTTCTTACAACTTGATGAAACTACAAGAGAGAAAAATAAGCTCCTGTTTGGTCCGTGTGTTCTGCAATTAACGCGAACAGTTTTTATTTTGCAAAATTACTGAAGATTTTTGAACATTTATAGCATCGTAATGGTTTTCCGAAAATAATGCCCAGCCTAAGTGAATATTTTTCGATGCCGATTTTTTTGTAATTTGTCCGTGAGAATGTGAATTTGCATAAAGTTCCACGAACAAATAACAATGATCGAGAAACACGCGCGTTACTCAAACCTCCAAACAGAGTTCAGATAATTCTAGCTATTGGAAACAAACATACTCAGAAGCACATTCCATCGTATGAAAATAAACTGAAGGAACATTCACGAAGGCATCGGAGATAGAACAGATTGTTTCTCGAGTAATGGCCGAAATGTTGTGCATTCGCACGAGTAGTATTCGCCAGCTTTCTTTTCCAAGGCAGAAGACGATAAGAAAGTGAAAAGTCGAAGAATTACACACCTATTTGTACTCTAATTTCGTTCGTGCACCTGCCTGCGAAGCACACTCGCAGTTTCCACGAGTATCTTAAGGATCTTCATTATTTGGTGCACAAAAGAATAGTAATGCTTCATATGCATTCTAAATTTCTCAAAAACTTGCTTCTATTAACAGTTTTAATTGATTACATTAATTTTCACAGAAAGATCGGAACAGAGTTATCGCTACACAATGAAGCATATTAATCGGAAACTTGTTAAGTATGAAGTTAAGTGAATTCCTTTCGATAAGAGAAAACATAAATTCATACATAAATTGATGCTTCTCAGTGAAATTAACAAGTTCGCATCCTGTTTCATCGTTACCAGCAGTATTTGTCACATAAAACTTGCGCTCCTTGAATACAGTTTAGTTTAACACAGTTGTCAGAGGTTCAGAAAAGATACTTTTTAAATTAAAGAAAAATGTTCAGACAAAGTTTCTATGCCTTTATATTTCCAATGGGGTAGCACAAATCATTCGTGGCGAAACTTTATGCAAAATAAAACTGGTCTTCATCTGTTGCAAGAAATAGAAAATTCTTACATTTTTTAATTGGGGTATGGAACACTAATGAGTAGACTGCGGATCATTGTGCAGAATAAAAATTGTCTGTATCGATTGGGAGAAATAGAAACCAAACAGAATGTCATTTCTTCCCTTAATAATTTGAACAGACGAGAAATCATGAACAAACATCTTCAATTTTTTAAATTTTCCTACAATTTCGAGCTTCGTCTCAGACACAATAACATCGTCTATACAATTAGAAACCATTTGTCCTCAAACGAGCTCCGTTCAATTCGCTTCTCTCTACAAAATGAACATGACGCGCATGTTCCGAAGCTTTCGGCCGCTTGTCGGGGTGAATTTTTCGCAATTGGCGTGAAGCTGTCGAGCAGTTTGGGACGACTGTAATCTTTTTTCCGCAACACCTTGTACGTTCAGTTGCCAGTTACATTCCAGCTCCGTCTCGGGAGAAACCCTCGCGGACGGAGTCGCTTGAAATCGATCGATCTCTGAAATATTCATCGTGTTCCATGCGGAGGCCCCTGACTGCACCGAAGGAATTGGCCACGAGACCTCGCGCCTTTATCGATTAATCGATAGGCGAACCCATCGCGCACGATTTCGGCCTCGTCTACGACGAAACGTGAATATTAATTTCCCACCGCCTTCGCCCTAGAAACGGACGTGGACGCCATGGCTCAGACGCGCCCCCGTCCTGTTTCCCCGTTTGATCCTTCACTCCCCCTGCCCCCTTTTCCTTTGATTCGTTCCCCGTTCTTTATTTCTCTTTTATTCGGCGCTCGTAGTCCCGAGCAATCCGCCAGACTCGATTTCAGAAAGGATTAGCGAACTTCGCGAATCCGAACTTTGCTGCAATTCGCTCTTCCACTTTTACGACCGCTTTGCCGAAGGTTTCATTCTTCTTCGTTTCTTTTCTATTTTTTTTTTTTGATATCCTCGTTCACCTTTTCCAATCCTCTCGTCGTTTTAATCAGGTCCGAGCACCGACGGCTCTTTGACGGCTGATGTGTATCCTCTTACGATCTTTTCTTCATTTGAATCGTCGCGTTCTCTACGTACAGCAGTGGACACTTAACCCCTCGCACTACGATTTCTTTAAGCGTCCGCTCTTCTGCACACTTCAGTGTCTGCCCAATTCCCAAAGAATGGGACTTCCGACTGAGCTTCGAGCCGGTCGTTTGAAATGTTTTCGGTTCATTGATCGGTATCGCTATATTCAGTTGAACTCGCAGAAGCCACTTCCCCGTTTAAGCGTCCGTATTCGGTCCCGGCTACGGATACTTAATTATGCAATACTATAGCGTGCACTCTTCGAAATACTTATTACTAGACTGCGGATCTTTGTGCAAAATAAAAAATGTTTTGCATTGATTGTGACAAGCAGGAATAAATTAAAAATTGATTTCACCCCTCAACGACTTTGTTGCGTTAAAAGCAATGATACAACATTCTTGAATTTTTAAAATCTTTTACTGTTTCATATTTCGCCCAACCAATTTCTTCGTAAACGCATAAAGATCCGCAGTCCATTTATTACGTTATTCGAAATGTTTGAGCGATACAGCTTTAGATTCCGTCGGTCAGGACCGAACGCGGACACTTAGCTGTGCACCGCATAATGGCCGCATCTGTGATGCTTCTCTTAAACCGTGGTCGAAGTAACTCGAATATTTGTGGAGATTGCAAGGGAATCGTAGCGAGCAAGGTTCGGTATATTATTTTCAAAAATAACCGTTTAAAAAGAGAATTATTGTAGGTGGCAGTAAATGTACAGTGAACGTATGAATACATATATACAGTCTCTTTTAAATAATTTGTTGGTCTGATAGGTATCTCGTTTTGTGATGATCTTTTTAGATGAAACATTCTCTGACTACCATGCGATATAGCTGGATTCACGGTTGGTTTCGTTTCAAAAATATACAGTGCAATTTTTGTGCAATTATTTCGAATGATCGTAATTGTATTACATTGTTATTTATGCAAAAAAACAGATATTTTTCAACATCAATTTTTACTTCGTGCATACATATATTAAAAATAGTACATCGACATTGTTAAATTCCTCTAATGTTTTTACTGTTTTGGATTACACCGATTCATTTTCGTCATAAATGCATACAATCCGCAGTCTAATTAAAACGGATGGGCTCCGCGATTGATGTTATTATTATATATGAAAAAAAAGTGAAATCAATGAGTAAATGCGAATTGAATATAGAATCCTTCAGCTCGACGATTCAAAGCATGTGCTCGACTTTACGCTGTGAGAAAGCATTAGCCAGAAATACTAATTGCTGTCTGAAAGCATTTATTCCAGTAATCGATGTTCCCAAACTTGACCCAAGAATAGAACTATCTAATGGACCCAGATCTGAGAGCAGCTTTTCGATCGTTGTTTCTGCAATGGCTGTCGATCCTACCTTCGAGGATAGATGTATACGTCCTACCAATAGTCTTACTCTGAACAGTAATATTTCGATCTGAAAGAATTGATCCCGCTTGGACATGTAGCATAAAACTTGCAGAGTTTTGCTTTCAAGTGCACAGCAACCCGAGGACCACTTTTGCGTAGACACCTCGAATCTTCAAATGTCGATATGAAACCTTGGAGTCCACCAATTTCTTGGTGTCGTGAAACGTCCCATTTCTCTCCGATTACATCGCACGACACTGTGTATTTGTTTCAATTATCTCACGTGTAAAATGAAAGAATTGATCCCGCATGAACACGTAGCATGTTGTTTTCAATTTATTAAAATTGTTGAAAATTGAGAAACAGTTTTATATGGTCTCTGAGCCTTGGAATTCACGAAGAGAATTTTTATTTCGCATATTTCAGGATCTTTATGCATTTATAGCAAAATTGAGTATATGAAGTTCAATATTGTAGGAACATTTAAAAAATTGAAGATGTATATTCATGATTTCTCATTAATTTTTATTTCGCATAAAGATCCGCAGTCTAGCGATCAGTTAAGAGTAAAGACAAAATGGATGAGACATTAATCGAGAATTTTTATTGCGATTTTTCAGCAGTACGTAATCGAAGAAAATGATGATTTTAAAATAAACCTACGTGGTTCTGATGAAAATATGTAACCATTTCGTGTGAAGAAAAATCATCTTGATACGTCAGTGCTCGTCTGAACTATTATTTTTCCACTTTACAACTTGTCCAGTCTAATATAATCATATGAAAGACGTAGCAACTTCGTAAGACTCGATTAAAGCTTCAATTGCAAAGTTTTATTAAACATTCTTATTAATTTCGAAAATATTTCAATTTTACACGCTTTGCTGTATGCACAACACGCCCTTCCGGTTGAACGCGACCGATTTTGTGGGATTATTTCATAGAACTTGGTCACATCGTTGTATGCGTTTCGTTAATATCGCAAAATTACACATTTCACCAATTAAGCACATGTTCACGAAATAATCTTCTCATAATTTGGTAATGAAAATATTGATCGAGAACCGGTATAATTATGGTTGGACAGTGCGTTTCGAATATTGTTTTGTAACGAGTGTAGTGATTGCGTGATTATTAGAATATTATCAGTGAAATGTTGAATTCTCTGAATTCTACAATTCTTTTTCGTTCTGCATTTTTGTATAATTCTTTTTGAATATCGTTGCAGCTTTTTTTGATGATGCGAAAATTTATTCCAAGACCATCATGTTGTTAAGCATTAAAATGCAATCGATTTAATCCATCGTAGAAGAACATTGTTCGGCTCAAGGGACACAAATTTGAAAATTTTTATCGTCTTCGTAGAAACTAACGATTAAAGCTGTATGATTTACGATACCGTTATTAAGTTCATTTCCAGAGGTTCGCAATTGGATAATGTATTCCACAATTAGGTTAAACCATTATAAATTAACCGATTGGTCTATATGATAATTAGCAAACTTCTCGAATTAATTTTGAAGTACCGTAGTTTACCAATTAGACAGAAAATAATCACATAATAGAACATCCAGAATAATAGAGTAAGATAATAGAGCTTGCAGAATAATACAAGTAGATAACGGAACATCTATAATTGATCTACATTTAGCGAAGTATCCTCAATCGTGCTCGCAACTTTCACTGGTTCGGTAGCAAAAAGCAATCAGTGACGTTTCCAATGAATGACTTATTAGTTCCAATTAGGTCAATAGAAGTTGGTTCTCATGTTTGCAATCAAACAATCCTCTATTCTTTTAAACATACGTGCAGTTTAAGGGGTCATTCCGGCGTGACACTCGCATGTAAAAAAACAGTATTGACTATTTCCAATATTGGTACACTTATTAATCAACGTTCGAAGAATGTACTGACATTTTTTCAAGCAGTAATAATAATTTTTTTCAAAGTTACAGGTTTTATTTTGATAAAAATGTTTATCTAATCATCTGTCATAGAAACTGCAAGACATTTCCTTATCTATACGAGTGTAGACACCTTACGAACCGCCTTTGTCGTACAGATCAATTGTTTATATAATTTTAATTACTTTTTTCTTGGTTCCATCTCGTCCGCAATACATACATGTTTTAAAATTGCATCTTAGTGGCGTGGACGATTAGAAATAAAATTTAACTACAACAAAAAAATCAACAATCGCTAAACGTAACTGGTAAACATTGCTTTTTAAAAATCATAATATTATTTTCCATACCCGGTCTTAAATAATTCATCCTGCAAATTGGGGAACAGTCTTAAATAACATCGTAACATTAAAATATTGCAAGAAACATTGCAAAAAATTGCTTTTTTAATTTTTTTTACAACAAATTTGCTATAGTCGCGTGAAAGTTCTTTTGAAATCATGTATATGCGATGAAAACATTTTCGATCGGAAAGCTAAGAACAGAGTAATCTCTACTGATCACGATTCGTGATGAAGCATGTATATTAATTTATAGTTTTGAAACGTGAATTTGTGCAAATATGTTAAATACACAAAAGATTTGACATAATCTATACATTTTGGTTGGCTACGCAAGGGCTAAGCTTGGCGGACCGTAGCGGATCGCTAGCCTCCGCGGCCGGATCTATCAGGATCCAGGGAGAACGTTCGATCGAACGCGAGATGAAATCGGCTTTCACGGCGAGCGATTTCTAGGAGCGCGAAATTCTCATCCGGTCAGCTGGCAGGGCGGCGATTGCCGCGGAAAAATCGCAGTTAACGAGGAACGCAGCGTTACAAGAGTAACCTTGCAATCGTAAAGGTCTAAAAATATAATGGACGCACGGAAAACTGCATAATGCATCGACCCAACTGCACTGCGTTATCGCGCTCGCTCGCTCGCTCGCATGCATGCATGCATGCATGCATGTATGCATACGGCGTGCACGTCACGACAGATAAATCGTAAATTGGACAGTGACGCTCAATTTTGCGTTTGTGCGAGTCCGATCATTTTCGCGACTCCGCCAAGAAACAATTCGCTGGCGCTAACCTACGCGCATCCCGCGCTATTTTCAGCCCACCTTTCTGCACTCGAGTCTTAGACCATATATTGGGTTGTTCGGAAAGTCTCCACCGATTTTTGGAGTGAATCGAAAACAGATAAAATTGCACTAACAATCAAGTTTATTTAATAATATATGCACCATTTTGTTTGATAACGGTTTGCCATCTTTTGGGAGATTTCGTTGTCCCACATTCATAAAACGTCCCTGGTTTATCGCTAAAAAACATTTTACGAGTATATATTACTATAGATTATATGTGATCGGTGCTTCGATTAGGTCTTCAAAATTAAATTCACCCCATCTGAATTTCATAAACCATTCGCGCAATGTTCGATCACTCGCAGCATTGTCTCCGTGAACAATACATATCTTTTTATCAACTTGAACAGCATTCTTGCCTTTTCTGTAGTAAACAAGCATTAAATGCCGAAAATGCACTTTTTCGTTCTCCATGTTTTCATTGACGCCAAACAAAAACGATTGAACGTACGTTCATGGTGAATAGATACAAATATTGGCGAAAGCGCCACCTTTCAGAAAATGTACAATAATAATATCATTTATTTTTGATGGTTTGAATATCTAAAGACGTGGAGTTTCAAAGAGTCGTGTACGCTATGAAATCTACAGTTCAATTATTAAGATGAACGACGATGGTTTATGCAAATGCTTATTCTATACACTTTGTAATCTTTGTTTGAAAAGGAACGAGTAGTTGAGCAACTTTATTAATAAATATATATGAATATATTATCAATATAAATGAAATTAACGTGCACATATGAAATTCTGGATGTTCTATTGACTTGAGAATTATTCTAATACAAAAGTATTACCACTATTATCGTAAAGTGAAAAAATGAAACGAGTAAATATGATTCGAATTGTGTCGTTTCAATGAGGAAAAAGTCACGAATATTAAAATTTCATAACCGAATCACTACAAATCAAAATGTTTCATCGTTTGATTGGTATTGCCACATCGAGACGCTGGTGCCGACGCTTTTCTGCGTTCGACGCTAGCGGCAAGATATAAAAAAAAACACAGTTCGGATACGGTATAAATGACATTTCGATCCCGAAGTTATCGTGCAAATAATGTCGCAACATATCTCTACACGCGCTACAACTGATTGAGGGGTATTCTGGTTTTCGTGGTCGTTTTTGCAAGTTTTAGGAATTTTTTTCAGAGAAATTATTAAATCTCTTGCATCGGGACTTTGTACACACGTTCATTGGTATTTAAAGTACACGTATGATTTCTTTCAAACTAAAATAATGAAAATTACGTAAATTATGTATGTTTTCAAGAGTATGTGTCGAGAAAAATGTTGACTGTTTTTACGACTTCGATCCTTCTGCTGATCGAAAACAAAAAATGGAGTAGCATATTAACCAGCACGAACGCGGCTATGGTTTGAACCAAAATAAATTCAAAATCTCGATTGTTTACGAAATGGGGATATTTCGATCTCAAATTACTGGTTTCTTTATACTTTTCCGCCTTTGAAAAATAATTTGAACAATATTAGAGATAGTAGAATCTTAAATTAAAAATATTGATCGAAAACAGATGTGATTATTACACTGTGGATCATTATGCAGAATAAAAATTGTCCGCATGGATCGCAACGAACAGAAACCAAATGGAATGTTATTTCTTCCGTTAATAATTTTAATAGAGAAAAAATAATATATTATCTTTAGATTTTTTAAATTTTCCTAGAATTTGAATTTTGCAGCATAATTTCGAATCATAAAGATTCGCAGTCTAGTAATTATAATTGGACAGCGCGTTTGTGGTATAATTTTGACACGTATCGGCACCTTCGGTAATAAAAATAAGAATTTCCTGAATGCCGACACCGAGCTGGAATGACGAATTAGGTCGTGATCCTCGGTTAAAAGGTTACAGAAAATGCGGAGAAGAGGTCTATTTGTTGAAAAACCAGAATACCCTTTTAGGACATCTCAAATATCGAATTTTCAAAGTCGGTAAACCGGGCTCGGCTCTTAATTACGCCGCGAAGGGGAAATGAGTTTTCACGTGATAGCCCGTCAAGTTTCCGGTTTTCCACCGAACCTGAAGTGTCGTCGTAGGTACGCACGCCGCGCCGCGCCGCGCCGCGACGCTTCCGGGTAACGTAGACGCATCCGGGGGTCGCAATTACGCCGGTCGCGAAACGCGGAACAACGATCGCCCCGGCGAAGTGCAATCGAGAAGAGAATTAATGAACGTCGTGCACCACTGACATAGAGTACAATCAATTAGTAAAGTTCCAATTAACGTAGGTTTTAGGTCATCCGGCGGCTGCCGACGCGTACAGAATCGACACGTCGCCGCTTCGACCCGGACCATTAGGATAAGTTCAACGTTTTCGCAAGTATCCCTCCCCTCCCCCGCGCGTCTTTGTCCCTCGTAATAGCTACGCTTTCCTCGCCGTCGTCGACTAGATCGATTCATTTCGTTTGCCGTCGCGCGACTTACGCCATCGGTTCGATGTTCGATAAAACGTACTTTTCGAGACGACTACACAGTGGTCCGGGCGGCTGATCTAGCAGATCATCAAGATTTTAGCTCTCTTTGGAAGTTTAAGGGTATAACAATGCGGATCGTTGGATTCGTTCCGACATCAGCTACACTATTATGATATGAAAAATGTATATTGATCTTTAACACTAAACCTACCGAGCCTTAAACGTAACTGGTACGTGTTTCCTTATAAAAATGACAAGATTGATTTTATTTAGACCTTGTGCGGCTCGTGTTGTTATACGTGCTCCACTAAAGATATCTATACAACCAGTATTTCAATAATTGCAAAATAAAAAATCTGGAACCGGTCATTTTGACAGGTGGCAGGTTTAGTGTTAGAAAATAAAAAGTCACCTTGATTTTTTATAAAATACACATTTTTTTATAATTTTTTGTATTGAAATTCGTAGATCGCTGAATGTTGGTTAACTTTTGTTTAAAATATTTTGTTGTCTCATTGTCGGAACTGCCTGAGAAATCATATTCAGTTTAAAATGCACAATAATTCATAATGATGTTCATCAAATGTTGATTTTTAAATGCTTGTACAATTTTGAATAAATCTTACTAATTTAATCGTTTCCGAGGGTGATTAACATTTAGAAAGCAAAATGCATTCCATAAACATCAATATTCACTGCAGTGTCTGGGAAACTTTAAACAATAATAATTCCTGAAGAAGGACAAAGGTGGACATTAATGTTGAGGCGTCATACGAGGAAAATTATACTGAAAATATTCCAATTTGAAAAAATGCGAAACTATTTGGAGCTCAAAAGATATTCCATGTCGGAGCAAAATAATTCATTAGTCCATTAAGAGTTACTTATTTCATAAATGACGATCTATAATTCTAAATTTGAGATATGCATTTTCAAGGTAAAAGAATGCTTTTCATAAAAAAAAAATTTTTAGAAACATTAAATAGGTTCGACAGGGATCACAAAAGAAAATAAGTAATCTTTTCAATCGAAAATCGGATTCACAAAATGGTCATTTTTAAATGCTGGTTGCAATTATAATTTTTATTAAATTTCATTGATATCGACATTTTCGGCGCTGACAAATATTTGGAATGTAATGTAGATGCATTAAATACCGATACGAGACAAGTCATTTTTTATCAAATGAACTGCTAGATCGGTCGTCCGGATCACAGTGCCACTTAGAAAAGAAGGAAATTACTCGGTTCGATCATTATATAAATACCAAGTCGGAAAATATGTCGACACCCTGCATACAGAAAAGTCATGCAGTACAGAAGACTCTAAGTTTGTATACTATAATTTCAAAATAATTTGGCTACTGTCGTTAAAAATCGAATTTCGAGAAAGTAATTTGTAGTATCAACGGTGCTCGACGGAACAAATCGTTTTTCTAAAACTTGACCATACAGATTACTAATTCGCAGGAATAAAAAAATTTGTAACTTGAAACGGACGAAAAATAACCACGAATTGAATGAGCTAGTATTCGAACAGTCGTCACGAAAAATTGGGAACTGTACGTTAAAAATGTTACATATATTTCTTACGTTCATTCATTTATCCAAGAATCAACGTGAAATCGTTGGACGTGAAAATTATTCCACGCGTAAAAATTGGATTGACAATAAAAATTTGATGTAGAATGAAAACGTGTAGCGAGTACAAAAAATATTTTACATATTTTAAACTATCGGACAGAAGTGTTACTTCCATTTTCGCTCGGTTTACGGTGTGGTGTAATTCCGCACTACCGATGCAATTTTCGTAACGCAAATTGTTTAAAAACTGGTGCTTGTTTCACTCTCCAACACTCATATGGAAATGTATACTTTCGGAGTATGTGTTGCGCAAAAAAGCATGGTTTCCATAAAGGATATTGTCGAAAGTGAAACAGTTTTTCCGAAGCTTTTAATGTACGCAGTGCGTTGGACTGTTTGACGTTTAATCGTAAATAACCGGGAATTCGTCGAGTGTAGACAATATCAAAAATTTTAACAGAACTTGTAAAAACATGAGTTTCTCATGTTCCCCATCGGGTATCATGCTTCCCAACTTCTCTTAATTTACACTTAGCAGTGTCCTTATCCTCGTTTAACGCATGCTATGTATATCACTTTCGATCCAATAATTTCAGAAACCACGTTCCATTTCTGGAATATTAATTTTCCAGTGTCGATCAGGCAGGAGGTTCTACGGAAAGAGTTTCACAAAGTTCGTTCGATTTTCGATCTCATCCTCGTCATCGTCGTTCATTTTGATAACGGCACGTGCCTCGAATTCGTTTGTACGTCGGTTTCTGTACATAGAACGCGTAAACGTTATAAATATTTCCAGTAGACTCTTATCTCGTCCTCGTGAAATCTCTAGTTGGCAATCGTTCGCCAAAAAACTATCGAAAAGAATCGAGATAGATCGATTACGAGGCGATATTGCATCTTACAGAACGAACATCTCACCGTCGAATAAACGTTCTCTCGCTCTAATTCGATCGCGTCTACGCGGAGATGAAAGCCGATTAGAGTACAGTGTGATTCGGTTTGGTTCAGGTTCTTCAAGATGCAAAAATTGACACCGACGCGACGCGATGGTAGAGAGGCTCCGATTCAGCTCCTGGAAGGTCTTGGGATCGCGTCTTATTGAAATCTTAGCTCTTAGTTCGACGTAGCACTCGAGTTTCTGTTCTAAAGTTCCTAAAGACTCGTTCTAACTTAATTGTATATAACGTGTAGATGATAGATCGTACTTATTAGCGTGGTACACGTTAACGTCCTATCGTATATGTAGATACCGCGTAAGTAATTAACCGAGACGTCCAAAATCCAACGCGGAGCCTGAAACGTAGCTGAAGTTACATAAGTAAAAGTGTCTTTCGTTTCTTTATCTTATTTTCTGTTTTAATTTTATTTCGAAGGTTCCCCTCGTGCTTGTCCGTCGCTTAAACAAACGATTATTTATCCTTGCCGCGGCTCTTAACACTTTTGCGCTCGCTCGAACATCCTTCGATCGCAGAGTTTAATTAATAACGACGCGGCGAAGCTATTATCCGATGTAATATTGTTTAAAACGTTGCGCGTGACGCAAAACTGTTAAGCCGCGCGTCTCTTGTGTTTTGTTGCACGGTGTTCTTTCGCAGATACTTCGAGCATATCGATTCTGTCTTGACCAGCTCCGGAGAAATTGATTTAAGAAATCTGTTGGTTGATGTACGTTTGTTTCTCAGTCGTTCGAAATGTGATACATATGTTTAATTCGATTCGATAAGATCATCGCTCTGCTCAAAGTATCGAGAAAGCCATATACGCTACCGCGCAAATGTAATTGATCACTGATTCGAAACGAAACGACAAAACCTTAGGGGATATTAGATTTATTTATCAATTTTACATATTGTAAGTGATCAAATATTTGTTGGAAGTAGTGTATATAGATTGCTGCTGAGCGGACTTGAGGCTTCTAGTATCGCGCAAAATGGCGGAAAAACAGGTGAATCCGTTACTGTGAAATTGTGTTGCGAGTCTTCGATTGATTTTGCCTCCCGATCGTATTCAAAATAATTTCATATCGCATATTCAAATATTACTTTTTAAACTTGTTCGAAACATTTCACTACCAAAATGTATTCCATCGCAATGAATCGGTATCAATCGTTAACTGGATTTAATAGAAAGAATGGCACGAAAGAAGCGATTGCAAAGACACACGATATCTTTGCGAGACGTCGCAATTAGATAGCGAATATTTATGCAAAATAACCATTTTCTACCTGAATTCCAACGAACTGGAGTGAAATAGAAATTTATTTTCTTTCTCAATACGCTTAATGGATTGAAAATAATGTAACAGTACTTTTAAATTATTCTAATATTTATGCTGTTTTAAATTGCACTTATATATGTTGAACAGGTTGAAAACAATACAACAGTATTTTCAAATTCTTTTAATATCTTTACCGTTTCAAATTGCGTCTGCTCATTTTTGTCGCGAATGCATAAAATCCGCTGTCTAAAACTAGTACAACCAGTGATAATGTAAATAATCAAGCTTCATTTGTTACGCATCGAATCGAAAATTTACAGTTGGTGATCGATAGACTGAAAATCATTTCACTGTTTCATCTTCTTAAAACTATTAAAGAAGGCATCGGCCCTGAGTTGACATTGAATTTAAAGTTCGATCGGAGTCGTCGAAGATCCGAAGCGATTCGCTCGGTCGGAGCGAACGATTGCGTAAAATGTCGAAGGCCTCCAACGCGCGCCTTCATCTTGTACTAATTCGCCTTAGCTCCTCCTACAAGCCTAAAGACCGCTCGATACACCTATAGCAACGTACGTTTTCTTTTTAAGTTATGCGCGAGGGATGCGTGAACCCTTTCCGTCCACGAACGTTGTGACAGTTTATTTTGTTCTTTATTATTTTTTTCTGTTTAGTTTAGGTTTACCTCGCGGCCGATCATCATCGGCGTGTTCGTTTGGCCAAGGTTCGACTTGTACTTTTGTAGCGTTTCCACGACAGTGTTGATCTTGGACTCGATTGTAAATAGAACGTACACGTAGCATATCGTTCATGCTTCTTGCCAGGTAGTGTCACGATGCAATACACACACAGACACAGACACATATCCGGTAGATTCTATTCCTAATTAGAGTTCCTGCGACAAAACGGAAAGAAAAAAGAAAAAGGATGTCTAGCAGAACCGTTGATCGACGGGCAAAATACGTACTCTGCGAGCCTAGTTTTCTTTTCCACGGGAAATGGCAGCGAGCGAGAATCGATCTTGCCCGGAAAGGACGAGAACCGACTGGGAATGATCGAGCAAATGCGGCGAGCATCTCCTGGAAAGAACCGAAGGATCGACGGATATGCATCTTCGTTCAAAAATTATACATCGATCGTCGTTGCGAGCTGATGCTTTCGTTTCCCGTGTTTTCTTGAGTTATTACTTTATCCGTTAATTAGAGAGCTTCGACAACGTGTTTGTAACGAGGAAAACGAAAATGGCGACCAGTAGTATTCCCGTGCTGCTGTCAGACGTATTAACCTCCAACGAGAGAGGCGTTCCTTCTTCTGATTTTCCTTCATTTATTGTTTAGCGGGCGTTATCGACAGTATTAAAACAGTTACAAAGAGTTAGGTAACCCTATCGCGGCTTTATCACACGAGTCACCCCCGACAAACACATACATACACGTATAAACAGACGAACACGCGCACGCACACAAACGAGAGCACACGTACACGGTATGTAGACGCCTATTTAAAATACAAAAAAGGCATATATATATATATAGAGATATATATATTATATATATATATATAAATATATTTATATTTATAGACGTATGTACACGCAGGTTTATTACGGACGATAAAACACGATGATGCGTAATTGGCAAGCACTTTTACGAAGTACAAGACCGTTAGTAGAATTTTATTAGTACCAACCGGATGTGACGCGCGTGTTGGCGTGCGTGTTTGCGAGTTTCGAGTGTGTAATGAGAGTGCGTGAGTAGGTAAGGAAAGAAGCAGAGGAAGAGTGAGAAAATGGGAACAAGAACAGCCGTGAAACAGAAACGTAGAGAATTCTTCCGCGGAACGGATCCTTCCGTCGCGAGGGTTTTCGTTTTGGTTTCTAGGGGAGAGACAAGCGTTGAGAATAGGGCGTCGCATGTACAATAATTAGTAGGTACCTATACATAATAGAAATACGGACCCATAAACGATTAGCGCGACTAATTTTCGCAATTTTCCGGACTAAAGTTCCTTGGGGGTTATGCGTTTTTGGTACGTGTCTCAAACCGAAGCCACCCCGATGTGATGACGGTGCTTTGTTTCTCTTTTTAATTAGAACTATTGATTTTTATCATTATCCTTGAGCGGCATAGTTATGTGTCTTAGGATTTATTTTGTTATTCTAACAATATTATTATTATTATTAATTATTATTATTATTAGTAATTATTATTATTATTAATTATTACTATTATTATTATTATTATTAATATTATTATTCACGACATACTATTATGTTTACTTATACATATATTATTAAAATATACGAATGCCTATTTTCAAATACGAACATAATTTCAGTGTATTGTTTTCTTTGTGTTTTCATTTTTTTCACCACTAATACAACCAGTTACTAAAGACTGCATCCGAGACATTGTTAATGTTTAATCGTTCACTGAAACCACGGTGGAATTGATTCGTTTTTCGTTTTGAGATTATTAAAATTGCAGAAATGTTGTTTGAAAATTAGTAAATATCATCGGTTTTATCAGGCAAGACTTGGATCGGTAGACTGCAGATCTGTGTGCGAAACAAAAATTGGCTATCGATTGCAAGAAACAGCAGACATTGTTCGATCGTCTTGTTTAAAAGGAACTCTTATGCACTCGTCTTTTTGCGATAAGCGCAAAAAATCTGCAGTCCACTTGTCATCAATGTTCATCGATCAATCGATCTTTTCTGCATGAAATTTTCAAAATTCACGTGTGTTGACTTAAGTGACTGATTGTACACATCTCTGTCATGCAACGTAATTGAAACCTATCTTACTATCTCCTTGGATCTCCTGTTACGATGAATTCTTAGTCAATCAATATTATTTATTGAAATATGATGTGCGAGACAGTAGCACATTCGTCAACGGAGAATAGTGCTCGCAGAATTATGTTTTTCCACTGTTTCGTTGGTATGATTAATGTAATACTTAAATTAGACAGCGCATTTTAGGCATTTGTGGCAAACATTTGTAGATCAACTGCAAAACAGTGAAAATTACTATGCCACGAAATAAATGTCTACGTGGCTTCCATATCTTGCAATTGACGCAGATCATTTTAATTTTACATAAAAATCCGTGATCTAAAGACGTTGGTTTGACGACGATATTAGAAAACGCGTAAAACAGTGAACTATGGCTGATACAGCATTCAAGATGGCGGACGCTGACTCGTAAATTAATCGACTCGTTAATTATAAGCAGACTTTCATCTTGTTTTAAGCTCCTTGTTCAATATTTCTGTGTAATTAGATATATTTAAAGTCTTACGTTCAAACAGAATAGTTTTCTACTCGGTGGTTTGAACACTTGCCAAAAACTGAGTGATTTTAGATATTTATACAAGACTAGGAACAATATTAACAGCCGATGGAAAAGAAACATACAATTAACCAAAGTTAGCTCTGAAGAACACCGCTTCATTCATTCCTTTGGTAGCTAATTAACAGTAAACACATCGAGAACCTATGTTTACTCGTCAGCTTCATTTCCCTGCTTCGGTTAACTTATCAAAGTATTTATATGTTTCCCGATTTATCGCTTAACAAAGATGACATATAACATTCAAACGCCTCCATTTAATCGAAATATACCGACATACGAATGAGAGTTCAATTAACGGTGTCATGTGTCTCGGTTGTTAAAATTGAATTCTATAATTAACAGCGGTTAACGTCCAATCATAATTATTAATTATTCGCATATAGTACTTACAATCTCAGAACATTCAATTTAGTGTTTCAGGCGTAAACAAAGGTGTCTACGCGAGAAAATATCTATTTTAATTTATAAATAAAATTTATTTGTGTCGGAGTCATATACATACGTAGAGTTTTATCCAAACAGAGTTATTTAGAAAATGGAGTAACCAAAGGTTAAGGAGTGCTTTCATTTATTTCTCCGCGACTGTGACGAAATTAATGTCAACATAATGCAAGTTCGAATTATGAACAAACGACGGACGAAGTCTGTTCAAGTCGTTTGCCACGATCGGTAGAAAGTTCAAAGCTGCGGAGAACAATAATGGAAAATTTTCGGTTAGGTTAACGAGCAACAGTTGAGTGCCACTGACACGCAACGTCGATTAATCGCATCGCAACCGGCGCGTATAGAAATGCTGCGGATACGGCACATTATTTTTTCCCCGAAGTAGCCGCAAATTTTTGCATGAAACCACGCAACATTACTTTCCCGGTGTTTCGCGATTTTTTCTGCGACCCTTCAGAGATATTATTCCGTGTAATTCGCACGCGAGACAAACTACGCGGTTCCAGCGAATCTGTCTCTTTCCGACAACTCTTCCGTGTCGAATTCAAACGGAAACAGTGGAAAATGAAAATATATCTGAAGCTTCGATCGGACTTCGTCTGTAATTAACAATTCGAACATATTCATCGAGTTTGTTATCTCGTCGAGCATCCTTTGAAGTTCAACTGCAGGCTGCGCGTCGATTACGTTATCAATTAATATTTAAAATGATTACTCGTTTTATCAGGTTGTTGCATACGAGACATCCGATTTTAGAATGCAAATCTTATGAAACATTTTAATCGAGTAATCGTATCGCACAGTCCACAGGTTTATTGTACTAAACTTTGAAGTACGAAGCTGAATCCTTAATACCCTATCTTCAATTTTCGTGTAGATGTCTAATTTTATTTTTTTACATATGTGGAGAAATAAAATATTGACGGTGGAAAGGTCTACGAAGAATGTGAATGACCAACAAAAATCAAGAAAGTGCTTAATTTCGATGAATAAATTCATTTAGAACGACAGTTGCGTTTGTTCGATGTTACTGTTAAAATTCGGACATTTCATACTCGGCAACCTAATATATCAACAGAATTTTATTCGATACGCGAATAACAGTTCTGATTTCGTTCGGAACACGCGAAACAATTGACACAGAGCACTGTGCGTACTTTAATACTTCCTCCAGATCCATGAAAGCAGGTCAGAAAGTTACTTCGCGGTATTCAGCTACGGAAAAGTAGAAACTGTGCTGAATTCCTCACCGTCAGTGATGGGAATCAAGAACATACGATGAAAATGTAAATCAGCTGTGGGAACATGCTATACGCCATCTTGGAGGTCGTGAAAATGTACAAACTGCACCTTTGCGTACGTCATATTTCGATCGAGAAAAACAAGTTGGTGCAATTTCGAACGGCAGGAAGATTGAAACAATTCGAGAACGTCGATGCACCATTTTCAATTTGTTCAAACTGACCCTTAAGTGGATCTTCGAAATGTACTTTAAAAACGCAACGATTCAATTCAATTACATCTGATACTCATCCATAAAATCATATGTAACATTTCATATCAATTCACGGATAGCTATATCATTATTGACTCGATTTAATTATATTTAATATTCGTCTCTATCAAAATGGTAAATACAAACGTATTTAAACGTAGCTAGGTACTAAAATTTCATATCAATCCACGAATATCAATAACGGACTGCGGATCTTTATGCAAAATAAAAATTGTTTACATCAACTGCAACATGTAACAGCTAAATACAAACTTCGTTCATGCTTTAATGACGTACAGTCAGCTGCAACCAATAGACTGACTCACTCAAATTTTAAATGTCAATGTTTAAGTGTCAATTATAAGATACAGAAGCCGTATCAAAGTTTCTTTCTATATTTTACAATTTTAATCAATCGAAAATAATATATAAATGTTCTTAAATTGTCTTAAATTACGTCCACCCATTTTTATGATAAATACATCGATCCGTTGTCTAATCATTAATAGTTAGACCGCGGATTTTTATGCAAAATAAAAACTGTTCACATCAACTGCAACATAGAAGAGCCGAATACAAATTTCGTTCATGCTTTAACGATGTTCACGAACCGCAACTAATATATCGATGCTCTATAATTTGTTTAATCTGACCACTGCTTAAAATTGCATCAACTCATTTTTGTGATAAACGCATAATAAAAATAAACAAAATAAAATCCGCAGTCTTAACAGTTACATATTAAACGGCGGCATCGGCCCTGATAGTCCACTTAAGGTTTCAATCGAAGAAGGAACTTCTAAAAAGTCTCTTGCAAATCGATGCAGACATTTTAATTTGGCGCTAAGCTCCGCAGTCTATTCGTCCGTTGACATGTCGAACTTGTTAGGCATCTGTTGCAACATATCTGAGGAGAAATTGAACCATTCGTTTTACCATTTGAACACAGGAACACGAAGAAGGGAAAAAGTCGCGCGCGCATCATCCGTGTACGCGGCTGTGTAATAATTACTAACACCGAGTTGCACGCGACATGGAACACGCGTTCGCGTTGGTGGTCGCTTCGTCGAGGTTTCCGGTTGAAAATTCTCCGAATGTTCGGCGACGAGCAGAGTTTCCGCATTTTGTTGGCCGATCGGAATCGTCCAGATCGATGGACGCGTCTCTTTCCTCGGTTTCCACGGTTTCCACGGTTTCCACGGTTTCCTCGGGCTCCCCGGTTAAGCGTTGAACACAGGCGGCGTGAACAAGGGAAAAAAAGAGAGAACACTTTGACGATTGCCCGCGCACTCGACTGACTGTAACATAAAGTAGGCTTTAATGATTAACGGGGAAAACGAGAGGAAGCGAAAAAAATGAACTGACACACACCTACACACCCACATAGAGAAAAAGAGCGAGAGCGAGAGAGAGAGGGATGCTCGCGTTCACACGTACACGATGCAGACACGGTGGCAGATAGCGCGCGAACACACACACGCACACACGCGAGAGAAAGAGAGCGAAAGAGAGAAAGAGTGAGTGAGAGACATAAGTGGCATAAGCATACTTACGTATAGTACTTTATCGCAAAACACATAGGCGATGCCTGTAGAGTTACAATTATGCGTAGGCGAGTTTAGAGGATACGCGCGCCCGGGAATCAACTGACTTGTGCACACGTGGCACACGTGGCACACACACGTGGCCGCGCGTTTCGCGCTGCCGTTCGAATCGATCACATCTCACCCCCGTATCCAGTATCGTCGAGGCCGTCTTTTTCTTTCGAATCCTTCGACGAGACACTGTGCTCCAGCCTTCGTTCGTTTCCTCCATGGCGGAACCTTGAATCGAACGTCGAGCTCGTAACTAGCGATGGGATCCGAATCACTTCGAGTCGCTTCGATCAAAAAATTCACGACAAAAAATTCGAAACCCTTTGCAAGATAATTCGAAGCTTAGAACTCTTGAAACTCTTGAACGTCTTGAAAGTCTTCGTTGTCTTGAAGATCTTGAAAGCCTTAAAACTTTGAAAGGTTCGTAAGAATTGAAACTCTTGAAATATATTCCATCTGTCACGAAACAATGATTACGTCGTGTCAGCATTGGGATGAATAACAGTACGAACGTACCAATGTTATTAAAAGTACAACATTTATTAAGATTATCAAGACTTCAAGATTTTCAAGAATTTCTGATTTCGAATAAATATCGAATTGATTCGAAACTCTGTGGTGATTAATTTGTTCGAAAACTTTGCAAGACACAGCATTGAATGTCCATCGCTGCTCGTAACCGTTCGAGTGCCACAGTCGCGAATATCCGAGATTCACCGAGCTAACACAAGCAATCGCGCTTCCTTCGTTTCGCGTCGATAATTAGCTGCTAATCAGGACATTTCCAGAATTCAACTGTGGAGAACTCCTGCAAGTTCTAGGCCGGAGTCATTTCTGACGCACACCGGTATTTCGGTAATAGAGTTTTACTCCGATATAAGACCCTCGGGACCGCCATTCATCCTATTTCAAATGTAGCGGCAAACTACAGTATTTCATCGATAATTGTCCCCAACACAGGTCTGCCCAGGGACAATTATCCGCCAGGGATACTATTCTTTGACTTTAGCCGAACGTAGAAAAGGACAGCGTTGCTCGAGAGGCTTCGGTCGCCGAGAAATGTAAACGTGACTAATCCACTAACAAAACTGCTTTATTTTTCATTATATTTTATGGGACTTTGACCAACATATTACATGAAAGTATTAAGGTGTGCTTATTTCGAAAATTGATTTTACAAGTTATGATTTTTGTCTGGAAAGCAGTTTGCGGGTCGCCGGTTGCTCGTCACTGCTTTAAACAATTAAATAGTAAGAGAAATTCAATCATTTTTTCATACATATATAAATGTATGTTTCGTTAAAAAATCAATGCGTACACTCTTATTATATGATATTTGGATAACATTTGTGGAAAAAACCATTTCTGCAAAACACCGTTTGTAGTATGAAGTATATCTCCGTGGGTTTCCGTCTTATACTCGTCTTTTAAATTTTACATTAGATTAGACAAAAGAACAGTCCTTGTTGAAACCGATTTCAATTAATCAATTTTCGTAAAAGTTACCGTCGTTTCAATTAAGATATTTTTTGCATCTAAATTGTCAGCTGCTCTTGTTCGTCAAAAAGAAAAAAATACACGAATGAAAAATCCGGTTCCTCGAGAATGTTGCAGAAAATTTTTTTATAAATTTGTTGTTTGAATCCATGAACCCACCTCGCGGCCGAGTCTCCGCGTCTCTTTCTTTCCCATACGCTGTCCTTCCTTGGGCCCGAAACTTTCATCGTCAATTAATAAATACAGTTGAAATTATATCGTGTTTAGGCTGTCCTTCCTTGCGCCCGAAACTTTCATCGTCAATTAATAAATACCGTTGAAATTACATCGTGTTCAGTGTCATTTTAATCAGAAAAATGCGACGAATATGTTGGTGAAAGTCCCATAAAAAAATAATGAAAAGTAAAGAAGTTTTGTCGTTCTATTAGTGGTGTCTCACCGATATACCCGAGCCGTATGATGTCATACTTCTCGGCGACAGAGTCCTCTCGAGCTTCTCGGCCCCTCAAGGGGATACACCCCGCAGGAGTGGGGATAGTTCCGGGACAATTGTGGGCCAGACATTTGGGACATTTATCGAGAAAATACTGTATATCGGAATGAAACTGTACACGTGGTCGCTCCACCTTACCGCGATGGGTCACGAATGACTCCGGCATAGCATTCGGAGTGTTAACACGTCGATTGCCGATGAATCATCTCCCAAAAATCCCAGTCATTTAATTGTTTCGATCGACGAATCCTATACAAGTCTGGTCCAAGCAACTACAATGATGTGGTTGATAAAATTATGGGAAAAATTAATATTTAAAAATTAAGAATTGTGTCAGCCACAGACCATGTGGTGGTCAACGTGTTAACTTGTTTCTTAGGATGGTAATATTTGTTGCTAACCCTCTAAAGCCGGAATTTTTTAGCGACAGCGAACAGAAGAAACGATCGCATCGCGTGGCACTCAACGGGTTGAGCAGAGGATGTACATATTTGCGATTCACCTTTAAGGATATCTTTGAATCCAGTTGTACGTCGCAAATCCTTCTGTCGTGAACATGACAGCATCAATCCGTTTCGAAACTTTGACAACCAGCGTAACGCGTACCTAACCAAGTATCGCATTTTACAGTCGGTGTAATTCTGATGAAAGAGTTTCTAAAACAAATTGGAAATTTTTTATAAGAAGCGTGGCAGTCAAAGCGTTTCGAAGGATAGAATTCGTGAAACATATGTCTCTTGTCGAAGAAGTATTGTACATTTGACAGTCTTTGGTTGTGTAATTTCAAGTACATTGCTTCAAACAATCTTACTTTTGGACAAGTTGATTATAAATTATAGAGATTGGCAAGTTAATTATAAAAGAGATTCGAAAGAAATAAATATAATATTCACAAATGTTTCGCCAGTGTCAAATTGTCTCGAGCGATGTACTTGTTCAATTAATTTTGAATGCAATTGAAATGCAATTGAAATGCAATTAATTTGAAAATATTCAAGATCTCTATACTGATTTCGAGACAGACTCAAAGTATAATAACTTGAGACACTCCGGTCTTGAAAAAATCAAAGGCTGTCTGTACTTCGATAATATGTTTGTTACTTGTTAAACCGGTTAAAGTTAAAAATTAATGCGTCCGTTGTTATGTTGAACAATAGTAACCAATCTTGAGACAAAATTGCAATTCGTTGAAGCGGGGACACTGAAAAACACGAGACTCCTGCTTGTTGAACTATTTCAAGTTGTGTATTCTATGGATTCTTGATTGAAATTCAACAATCGTTTGCGGTACAAAATCGAAACAAAAATATCGATATCCACGGCGTTTATTACGAGAGTTATATCGTTCAGCGTGGATGCTGTTTCGTTTGGTTTGTAACTCGTGAAAACAAGTAACCAATGGGAATGGAAAATAATAAACAATTCGAACGGAATATAGGGTAAAATTACCTAATAGGAAAACGCATTTTAACAATAAATTTGACTAAGATCAATTTAATTAAAATTCGATATATGTTCTAAAAGTAAGATAAAATGAGACTCGACTTTGTCATGGTAAAAACGGAAATTATGCAAATACCGTTCCTGGCACTTTTCTTTCTTTTTTAACGGAATACTCGTTGACCTAAGATAAACAAATGTTACCTTAACTGCAACAAACTAGAATGAAATAGAAATTTCTCTACTTTGTTCTTATAGTAGATTGGCCAAAAGTCTTTCCGCAAGTTCTAATATGTTTACGGGTAAGTTCTACTTCATTGAATTGAAATTACTAAGATATAAACACTGTTTATTCTATTCGAAAACTGTCTGACTAATAAATTGCAATAGCAACGTCTCTATTTTATTTTAATATTTATTCTTGTAAATAATGCCATCGATAGATTGAAAAGAAAAATGCAAAGCCTTCGTGGCCAACGTATTAGTAGGTTGAAAATAATATAATAGTATGTTGAAATTCATGTATAAAAAATAATTTTCTTGTTTTAAATTATACCTAGTGATTTGTATCATTTGTTTATTTTCCATCGATACGTATTCGAACAAGTCTTAATCTGAAGTCTTAAAATAAATTCATAAATCGAGTGATTTCAACGTCCATGTATTGGGTTGGAAAGAATGTTCGTTCGTTATTCATATGTTTATTCAATAACACGAGAAGTTACTTCGAAAATGGCGAAAAGTAATAGAACAGAATGGAAAATATGTTATCGAACAAATATATGAATAACTATCTGAATTTTAGCTTTCAATTTTAATATACAATCTTTCGTTTCAACCCAATATTATACAATGAGCACAACAGACGAACAATTTGCGAAACATCTCAAGAATTATGTGACAGAGATATAAGTGTCCGTGGTCTCGTATCAGACGATTTTACCTTACTCGAACAAAAGCGATTTCGGTCAGCGTTCGAACTCGAAAATCCCGGCGGGAGAATCGATTATCTCGATATTCCGGCGGATGAGATAGCCGGGAATCAGTGTCCCCTCGAAGAAATTAATGTTACGGCGATGAGAAACCGGCGTTCCGGGGTTCTCATCGAACGCGGTGGGGATGTTCCCACCGAAAAATTCATTTCCGGATTATTCAGGGATCATTTGCGCGGCGAGTTAACGGCTTTCGATTTTTATCCGACAATTAAAAACGGCTCTCGGTACCTCGCGATCCCGGTCGCGACGTCGAGGTTGCGTAATCGGGCGTCGATCGCGATCGAGATCGAGGGATCCGGGGGGGGGAAAAAGAGGGGGCGCAGCGATTCGAGCGGCGGCGACTCGTTCGCGTCGCCGTTTCGCGCGTGCTCGCCGCCGTTGGAATAACCACGTTTACACGGGGCTATATTGAAATTTGTGTAAACCGAACGTTCCCATATCAGTTGTAGTCCATATCAATGCGCGCCGGTGAGAATGGCCACCCGATTTTAAACAGCGAACACAAGCGACCTCGCGGGGAATCCCGCCGACGAACACGCGAGAAAGAACGCCTTGCGGCCGATGTACTCGTTCGAAGTCCGCGGTGTCCAGATCGATGAACCGAAGTGCTCTTCTAATGGTTCAACCTTGGTCGAGACTTTCCTGAAGAACCGTCGAAGACATTCTCGAAACGAGATCTTCGTCCTCGATACAGAAGAACACACTTCCTTAATGAATCAGAAGAATTACCGCGGCCGATCAAATCGGAGCCATATAATACGGAAATTGTTAATGTTATCTGAAGCATTGCTGAACGTGTATTCGCAATTTGCAAGCATGCTTCATCGAAGAACGATAAAACTTATCGGGCAGAGTCGTCGCGAATGGCTTCGAGAGTTCGATCGTCCGCCGTATGTTGCACACGTTATTTTTATAGGTCCATATCGATATGGTAGAATCGAAAACCGCGAGAATCCAGCGGCACTTCGTTTCACCGATCGGAACGCGTTTTTTTTTTTCTTCAAACGTGCGAAATATTTCATTTTTTCTTCGTTTTTGAACGGCGCATTCCCTCTCTCGAGGGAAACTACTTAGCCCCGGGAGTCGAGGGGCGACTTCCTTGTTGCGTGATCGATGCAAAACCCCTTTTGTTCCCCCTTTGTTCCACGGGATTCTCCTTCTGGTTCGCGTTTATTAAGGGCTGAGGGCGGTCATGCTCGTTGGCGCCTGTTCTCCCCGCCCTTTTGTACGTTTCGAGTGGCGCCGCATTGTTGGGGAGCGAGTACGTACGCAGAGCGGAGACACGAAAACCAGGTCAGGGGCTGAGGGATCCACGCTTAACGCGTAAAATTGAAATTATCGAGCAATTTCGACGGTCGGATGATACATATATGCAAGCCGCTGCGGCCGAGAACACGCCACGCGGCCTCGAATCGTACTATCGATTATATCGTTACACCGTCGCGACTTCCTACTTCCGTCATCCTATACTCGTATATTCTCTGGAACACACCATTTCTTCCAACTCTACACGATTATTCTCGATAAATATCGGACCACTGTTCTGCACGGCGATTTACACGCGCCACACGTTGGAGATAATCAATTTACCGAAGAATTGGTATCAGGAGTTTCTTGAGGTCCTGCATTGTAAATCGGAAGTAAAAATTACGCAATATGAAATATAGAATTGAAAGCGAAACGGTCATCTGCATTAAAAGGGAAACAATACGGAGCACCATTCAGAGAGTTTTAATTTATTAAAAAAATTGGTATTTTGATTTTCTTGAGGTCCTGCGATGCAAATCGGAAGTAAAAATTACGCAATATGTAATATAGAACTGAAAGCGAAACGGCCATTTGCATTAGAAGGGAAACAATACGGAGCACCAATCAGGGAATATTAATTTATAAAAAAAATTGGTATTTTGACTTTCTTGAGGAACATTCTTTCTGACATTGCACATCAGAAGTGAGAATTGCTGAGCACGAAATGTCTGATTGGGATCGAAACAGTTATTTTTTGTTGGAACGGAAAAGTATGCAATATAAATTTATTTGATAAAAATATTGGTATCCTGAGCATCTTGAGATCCAACATTGCAAATTATTCGACAGCGGATTTTATGCACATGTATCATACAAATGAATAGGTGCAATTTAAAACATTATTTAGATGAATTAGATGATTGAGATGATTAGATTAATTAAAACATACTATTATATTATTTTCAACCTATTAAACATATTAAGAAACAGAATGAATTTCTACTTCACTCCAATTTGTTGCAATTCAGCTAGACAATTTTTATTTTGCATAAAGATCCGCTGTCTACAAACCAGAAGAGAAATTTGTTGAACACGAAATATTTGATTGAATGTGAAACGGTAATTTCCGTTACAAACCAAACCTCAAAGTACATATTATTTGGAATTGTAATTTGCGCTGGAAATAGTACAAGTGAAATGAATAGTCGCATGGTTTGGTAAAATACAGTTTTACATAAAATTAGAATTATTAGACTGCGGATCTTTATGAGATATAGATATTTTCTGCATTAATTATAAGAGGCAGGAACTAGATAGATGTATTATTCTTTTTTTAATCGTTTTAATAACTTAAAAATAACTTTTCTGGTACTGTAAATTGTACAGGGTGTATAGAACGTAACGGTCGTCCGTCACAGCGATGAATCTACACCTCTAAATCGGTGGACATCCGTAAAAGAACATTGAACATGTTTTGAATTTGTCCAAAGATAGATTCAAATTTCCGAGATAGCGTATCTTGTGTGAAGTCTTTTTACAGAAGATGTTTATGCAAACTTTTACATAACTTTATTTTCGTATTTTATTATACATATGTCAGATTCGAATACATCATTTATACTTCAGTTTATTTCTTAACATATTTTTCTAATAGGAGCTGCGAACAAGAATTAAAGCAAAACACTTCTCAATTTTATGTAAATTAAACCGTAACTCAACATTCAAATTTATGTTTTCTCAACGCTAAATCTACCGAGCCTTAAAAGTAACTGATACACGTTCCCTTATTGATTGATTTTATCTAGACTTTGTTTGGCTCCTATTATAATACGTGCTCTACTAAAGATATTTATGCAATCAATTCTTATAAAATCATTTTAATTATTTCAATAATTGTAAAATAATAAATCTGGAACCCGACAGACTATTTAAATTTGCTGATAAAAATCGCAAATAAAAATGAAATGTTTTAGATTCCGGAATGGGAAAGTAATTATACCGAATTAGATTGCCCTCCGCGACGATTGAAATTTTCATTTCAAATTGGATGTAACGTTTCCCATAGATATTAACTCTTTGAGTCGAAACGTTAATTAATGGGAGATTCCAATTTATGAAATGTGATATCATTACGCGCGCACAGAAATGTATGTGGTTTTACTTGTTAATGTATATTTGCATATATACGTGTACATACGTATATGTATATATTATTACGTATTAATTAATAATATCTTCTAAATGAAATTGGAAACTGTAGCAAGAACTAGTCGCCAGAGCCGAAAGTGCTCTGGCAACGTTTCAAAGTTCCGTTGCAAAGCAGCGCGTGATTCATTAATTACAAAATTGGAAACCACGGCACCGTAACTAATTTTGATCAATTTTATTAATGCATCCGCGCGATTTTCCCTTGTCGCGAAAAGAACCTAATTTATTTAACGTTTAACTTCCATTTACTCTAATTTCATCATATACAATCTCGCGAAGGGGCAATGTTTGTTGTCGAATGAAATTTTCACTTTGATTTAATAGAAATACCTCGCCGCACTGGTGCTCCCTCAAATTATTAATCAACTATGCTTCCGATCGATCCTTTTTTTTACCTCTGGTTTGCCTCACGATCCAGAATTTCAGCACGTTTCGCTACTTCATGATATACAGATCGAAAGATTAGAATTTACTGTTCGAAATTATCATTCTCGAATCCCAATAAATTGCTCCAAAATATTAACCTGAAATTGATAAACTCCCAGCATTATATAAACAGATTCGAAATTCCACCGACGGCGGCCATATTGATCGGAGAGTCTGGCAGTATAATAAGTTAATATAATTTTTATCAACCATCAACGTAACGAGACGATAAAAACCGTGTTTCCACGTTCCCATTAAATCCGCAACAAAGAATTCCCACTAAAGAGATAGTTGCTAAAGATGGTCAATAACTTCTTCGACTGCCGAAATCGTAAAGACGCGTTCGTAGCAAATGTTTACCACATCGAATAATAAAAATTGCGTTAAACTCGTCTTTACAATTCCGACAAGGTGTCAGAAATCAGTCGCAGAGAATTCTTAATTTTGACAAATCGATAGAGATCTCGGGGCAGAAAATGGCGAGGTGTGTATCGGATCTAGACAATGTGTTCCTATGATTAAGCGTCGGGACGCCCATCTCTTCGGCCCCTGGCGCTGGCTTGGATGAACCGTCGCTGCTAAAATGGGGAGAGAACCGCGCGAGACAGAACAATAGCGAATAGCTAAGGTTAAGTATAAGCGTTACGTTTTAAAGAAGGCAAGAAGAGAAGCATTGCTCGGCTAGGTAGTCGCGCCGTTAACAAGGTAGTTTGCTCATGGAAGAGAAGATCGGCTGATCTGAGGGTCCGGGTCGAATCGACGAAGACGCGATCGATACCTCGACAGGTGGGTCTCAGCAGGCTCGATATATTTTAGACTTTAAATAGGAGACTGACTGAGAGACACGGGGAAAGGGGTACTCGTATCAGAGCCGGGATCGCTGGGACCATCTGTCGAACGTTCGATCCGAATGTTGTTCCATGCTGATGCAACAATTGCGGTTATTTAGTTTCCTCGAACGATGGTTGTTGACGCGAAACGTTGTTTTCGCTGGGTGCTTCGCGGAAAGTGCGAAACGAGATCGACGTCGTTGTTGATTTATTTATTCATTGCAGGACGTTTGTCGCCTGTTTCTTCGGTAATTATAGCTGTGCGTGTACTCGAAATGTCGGGCACGTCCGAAATTATAGTCGGGTCGGGCTCCTGAAAGTTTATAACGTTCGTTGAAAAAGTTTAAATGTAAAATCAGATTGGAAGCTCGTGAAACATTGGGATCCTTGACTACCACCCGACTGCAGCTTCCGGTACCCGAGGCTCGGATCGAGTCGGAACAGTGTCGCCAGATCGAGGAAATCGAGGGGAATATAGTTTACCCCCTCTCCGATGACCACATTAATACGTGGCCAGTCTACGGATTTAGTGGGGGATGTCGGAGTATGTTTATGGTGCTGGAATGGGATAGTGGAAGAGGAAAAGGAGGAGTCGAAAAATCGACTAGTTTCGATCGATTCCGACGACACTGAGTCGGAACCCGAAAATATGACATTGGGGTACCCGGATATTATAAGTTTTCAGTTTCCGAGTGGATTCCGACCCGATGTTGAATACGGGTATCACGAATTTTCGGGTCCCGACTCGAGCTCGAAATGTTCGAGTGCCCGCACGGCGCTGTTAATTAGTAGCGGTTAAGAAGGAGTTACTTTTAAAACGTTTGAACGCTGCTACCGTTGTGTTTGGTTTTTCGATGGACACGAACGGATCGTTTTGGGTGCGAATTATAATGCACAAATTGGAACGGGTCGAAGCTGTCGGCCCCGCCGAGCTCTGTCAACACCGTTCCCGAATACGAATGAATTATTCGCGGCGATCGCGCGACCGTAATATCGCGAATCAGGACAATTAATATTGCAAAGTGCGCGTTCCGGCTCGACAATACGGCCGACGAAGTAATATGGACAATATGGTTGAAAACTTGATCCCGCGAAACGCGCGCGGGATCCTTGTAATTTTTATGCGGTCGCATAACCTCTGTCGAAAACAAAAATGATAACAGCGCGCGTCGTGAACGATCCTAAGCTCCAGAATGCTCCATCGGATGCTCTACAATATTAATTTTCGAACGGCAGCATAGAGGAATGATACCGGCTGAACGAAATGTGATTTATTAGATGACGTATTTTATTGAGAAATTTTATTTAGAGGATTTCAGGGACAGCGTAGTTAATTGTTAATACTTGGTGCTCAACAATCGCGATCGTTCGTCTGCGCGAGCAGATCTTCTCCACACTTGTTTAACCCTCTTGCGTGTATCTAGTTGATTTTACCTTACGCACGACTGTGCCGATCTCTTCTGCGAAAATGTTATTATATCAGGTTGTCCCAAAAGTTTCTTTCACCGCGTGCACATTACATATTGTTGGATAACATCAGCGTACGCGAACAACACAATCTTCTGTTCGTTAATGTTTTTATTATTCCTTAAGCTTCCCGTTTCTTAACCGTGCCGTTGGTTTTCTTAAAAGCTACTCCGAATTTGCACCGGGCACATTAATTGAGAACGAAACGAACTCCTGGGACAACCTAATGTATGTTGATGTTCGGTCCCCTCGCTCCGAGCTGCGTACAATCTTCGTTTACTGGGACCACGAATATTTCTGTTGATACGACGACGATTCCGTTCTACGTTTGTCGGAAAATTCTGTAATTTTTCAGCGAACACTATTTGGTAACGAGAGGAACGATAGCCACGCGTGTACGCGCGTGAACTACAAAGTACAGAAAACGTCACAATTTTCCGAGAAACCGAAACCTGTACCGAAAACCGACAACTGTATACGTTCTTCTGTTCGGAGGGAAGGGAGTCTCACCTGCTCGGTGCCGAGGGGTAGTCACAGAATCTGTCACGGTGCATATTACACAATATATATATGTATATATATATTTGTTATAAATAGCGATTACCAAAGGAATTATTTTCCAGCGAGTCTCTTTCGGCGATGGTCGAAGCAGGCGACGCTCCCTTCGTTCCCGGTGGAGGGTCAAACGAGTGGCGCGATTGTAAATGAAAACGAACTCGAAGCCGCGGACAAGGATCGTCGGAAAGTTCGTTCGACATCTTCTCTTCTATAATAAAAAAAAGAAAAAAAGAAAAATCGCGTTCGGTCGCGAGCGGCGGGTCGTAGATATAGGAAGCGTAGGCGGTTAATTGAGTTAGAAACGTGAGAGCCGTTCGGGTAGAGAAGGGAAGAGAGTGGGAGAGGTAAAATATTTAAAAAGAAAACGAGTAAGTAATATCAGTTCACACGGGAGAACCTACTATGCAATGAATCCAATAGCAATAATTGTATAAACAAAGAGTGAAAAAGAAAGAAAGCAAGAGAGAGAGAGAGAGAGAGAATGTGTGAGCGAGAGAAAGAGTGAGGGAGAGAGAGCGAGAGAGTGTGTGTACGTGTGTGTGTACGTGTGTGCGAGAGAGATAGAGAGAAAAAGGGTATAGAAAAGAAGCGCATGAAAAGAGAACGAAAGACTTTGGTGAGGCGGCGAATGTATGAACGGAGTATAGGGGATGATGGAGAATATGAAAACCTCGCGGAGACGTTGGAATGACATCGTACTGCATATATTATACAATTATATCGTTTTTGTGAAAGAAAAGAAAGAGAGAGAGAGAGAGAGAGAGAGAGAGAGAGAGAGAGAGAGAGAGAGAGAATAATAACCGGGAAAACTTGACACCATTTCTTCGGCTCCGCTAATCACGCTACACTTTAAATAAATGAATAAAAAATATATATATATATATGAAAAAGTATATATATATATTATATATATTATATGTCAAGAGATATTTATACTAGTATTTTAATAGTTTAGTACATAATGCAATATTATATATATATACATATTACATATAATATTATATATATATAATATTATACAGAGAGAAAGAGAATGAAAGAGAGAACACGAGTGTACTATACAAACAATAAAAAAAAGAAAATCGTGGAGAAAGGCGAGGCTCTGTAAATACATACAACACACATAGAGATATTATTCTATGATATATATATTATATATATTATATACATACATTGACTATGCTAGTGATACATTAACATAGAATTATTGTATACATCGGCGTATCGACATAGACGAACATTGTGAATAGGAAGAAAACTAACGTAACTAAAAAAAATTACCTATAGGTATGAGTATATCTAAGCTAAGTGGATAACAAAAAAATAAATAAATAAATAAACTTCATTATATTATATTATATATATGACGCTAGTGCATATACGTATAAATATATATAATATACATATAATGTATTCACATAGAACACACGTAAACGATGCATAGGCATTAAACTACGGGGACACATAATCATAATTATTGACATTATGATATAACGTTTTAGGATCAGAGAATTGTGAAACAAGAGAGAAACGATGAAAAAAAAAAAACGAGAGACAACCTAGCGCAATGAAAGACATGTTGACGAACATTTTTAGGTAGATACTATAATACTTTATTGTTTGTACATTGGGCACGAATGCTCTATTATTTTACTGTGATCCGTGTTTTTGTACGATTTTCGAAGTCACGCCGCACATGCAGGGCCGACGTTAGCGGACACGAGTACACAGACATACACGAACACACGGCTACACATAATAGGTATACAAACGCGCGCGATTCCGGTTTGAAAGTCGCGCCACGACAGTCATATTGGGTCGTATGCATAAAAATAAGTAAATGCTTCAGGCGTTAAGAAGATACTAGATTTCTTATGCATAATCTCTTACTAGCAACTGGGTCTGAGCGAGGTCGATACAGCAATACAATATTGCTAAGCAGGAAACATTGGTGTTTGCCAGAAAATTCGGTGGACGCTGGTTCTAGTAAACATCCCTTGTGCATGCCGAACCAAGTATTTGCCTCGAAGATCGATAGCGATAGCTTTCACTTGGTTTTATACGTACGACCCATCGTTCCTCGTCGCAGATTGTTGCGTCTCCGGGCGGACGAGCCGCCATCTTGTCGCCGCAGCGACCGGCGCGATTTTCGCACAAGTGCGACAGTTTTTGGCGATGGTCCACGGAAATCCCCTTGGTTACAGTCGATCCGGTTTCGATTTCCACGTCGAGAATTCGAACGAGGTAAACGACGCGACGCTTGGTGCTCGAGGGAGGGTTGCTCTTCGCGAAGAGGAGGGATCCAGCCGATCAACCTCCCACCGTGACTAACGTCGACCCTTGGAACACGCGTTTCGACCAAAAAGAAAAATAGAAAAATGGAAGATTGCGTAACTCACTTTCACGGGAAAAATTCCGAGCTTTTATACTACGCGAGTACCATTGCATCGTGTTCATTGCATCTCACACGCGCCGCTTCGCATGGGATTATCATCGCGCGGGAACAAACGATATACTTTCGGCGCACCTTTGACGAAATATTCGGCGAAACATTCGGCGATATATTCGGCGAAATATTCGTCGAGCGAGAACAACCTGAAATCAGTGTCGATTCTCCTCGATCGATGGGCTTCGCCTTCATGATAACGCTTACTAACGCGTATTATACCGTAGTGTCGCACGCTGCTCTCCTTTCGGCGATAAACAGACGGCAAACACTGTAGAGCACGCGAGCAGAGGCGATAGGCGACGGTGAAGATTATTCAGCGACGGGCACACTAGGTCAATTCGATGTCGCGATAGGTGATTGCGCTTTTACGCTTTCGGTCGAAATAATACACGTGCGCTGGAGAACGACCGGGGAACAGGTCGGTCGGATGTTTGGTCGGAACTTACCTCCGGTATGTTTGCAAGAATCCCCGCGGATCAAACGAGATCGATCCTCGAGGAAGGACCGGTTTGAACAGGCGAAGCTTGCCCGCCGCGAGTGTCGCAGATCGAACTCGAGGAATTAAGTCACCTGGAGGACGATATCGATCGAATGGGTACCGTTTCCGGAGATTTTCTCCGCTCGTCTTTCAACCGAGACCATTTTTCCAACGAGAACAGGCTCCAAAGCTATTTCCACATTGAAGGTTCAACGAGCAAGGGTCTTGATCTGGCGACTCTGTAAAGTCGTTTAATGTAAACGCGGTTTGAAAGAAGAACGAACGTGAAGATGTCGCTTCGGTGTGGACATAGCTTAACGCGACGAGTAACTGTTTGGCCGTTCGTGGATCAGACGAGGAGATCGTGAGAATGCGTTCGGACAAAATACAGGGACGATACATATCGTGCGAGGACTTTCGATGCTCATTGATTTTATTACTCGGAAATGCGACTCGGATACTGAGAATGAGGCGACGTTATCGACGAGTTCGGCCGATTTTTCTTTAAACGTTGGTCGACGATCCTTCGCGAGCGCTGGAATTTGGAGATGAAGCGAATTATGTTTAAATTGTTCGGTTAATCGAGTGTCGTCTGTTAAAGTTGATGTATAACAGGGTGTACCAGATCGTACGGGCATTACTCCACTGGCGGATTCAGTGTACCAATAAAGAGCTGATGTTGTAGTCGGGTTTGTCTTTCAATGATTTCTTTCTTTTATAAACATAGCTCTTCGTTGAACTGTTTACAAGCGAAATATAGAAATGACGGGCTTGTTGTCGGTAGTAAACGATCTTAAAACTTTATAATTACTTTTTCTATACATGGGAATTGCTGATTCAGGAAGTGCGCACGCAATCGAGTACTCGCTAGCGAAATCGTACATAGTGTATCAAACGGTGTTTATAAACAATTCGATGAAGAAGTTTATCAAAAGAATTATTGGAGAGCAGAAACTCGGCTGTAAAGCAGAAGCAAGATTTTCATGTATTTTAGTACACTCTGTGTAGTAAAAGTTCCTTAGCATATCTATTAACAAATGTTATTGCCAGACTGCGGATTGTATGCGTTTATTACAAGAGCGAGTAGATGCAATTTGAAATAGGAAAAAGATTAAAAGAATGTATTTCGTCTGAATTGTTCAAGAAACAATGACAATTTTAGTTGGCTCGTGCTTCTTACAATTGGCACAGATCATTTTTACTTCGCGTACAAATCCTCAGTCTACTTATTAGTAATAAGTTGTTAATAACTTGTATTCTTGAAGTTCAACGATAGTTACACAAAACTGGTTTTACCATTGTTTCTTAAATCGTTGATAGCAAATTTGATCGGTGCGATTTATCACGGGAAAACTTCAGAGATTTAAACCGTGAATCTCGTCAATGGATTTTGACAACGTATTCGTGAAAATTTTCGCAGCTCTGACTATTGAAATAACGGAGAAGGTTTCTCGAATAATCTGTGTACTACGAAGGAAACAGAATAGTTCCCTGTAAACCCGGGATTTCATCCATGAAGTTGTCGAAGAAGTTCGAAAGCGTTTTCAAACTCGGTGGTGAAGTGAATCTCTATCGGCGAACTAAAAACAACCTTACAGTCGGCTCGCCACTTTCCGCAAATGTTACAAACAAGAAATTTCCGATTCCAGGTATCGTGCTCTTCGGTACGATACTCGTCGATCTTGTATAATTTAATAATTTTTTATGGAGGAACTAATACAAGGAACGAGAAAGAGTGTTATTATATTGTAAATTGAACTGTTACCAGTTGAGGGAGCATTTTCCCACAATAATGTTCATGTTTGTCTAAAAGCATTGCAAATACCAACAGCTTCTGCATAAAAACGAGCATTCTCGACCTATTCTACTGTGACGATATATTCGTTGATATTATTAGGTTGTTGCATATGAAATGTTCGATTTTATAATGCAAACGTTATAAAATATTTCGGTGATGAAATGCGATGAGAGTCTACAAGTTTATTGTACATCGATCATTTTGAGGTACGAAGCTGATTCTTAAGGTCTAATCTTCAATTTCAATTTGGCTGTTCAATTTTAACCTAAATGTGTTCGTTTTATTTTAACTTATTCCTGATAGTATTATATGATTTTTTATATGATCATTGTAAAAATAGGTACGAACAATTTAAAACAGTGAACATATTAAAAAGATTTAAGGACATCAGTGTATTAGTTTCAACCGTATAAGATAATTAGAAGAAAAAATTTTCTAGATGGTCTTTGTTTTTTTGCAATTGATGTAGAAATTTTTTATTTTGCATAAAGATCCGCCGTGTAATGATCATCGATTAACATACTATTCGTTGCTGTTAAGAAAAATTAGAAAATGTAGAAACAATTCAATTTCCACAATAATATACTCCAGAATCTTGCATTTATTCATTGGCAGAAAATATTGATTTTAATGCTGGTTGTATTGATCAATGTTAATGTTTCAACGATTATATTTGAAAAGTATTCATTTTATACAAACTGATATCGAACCTCGGAACGAGTACTTATAAGTTTCGAAAAGATACTTATAAGTAATTCGATGTCGAAAGGAATCGAATCTTTCACAAGTAGTACTCGAATCTTGGAAATCAGAACTGCATAGCAGGTATTCATAAAAGTTTCGAATCTGTTCGACGAAGATTCGAATATACTCGCAAGCATCATTTCCGTTCACCAAAGTACATGTAAAAGGTTCGAAACTGTCAGGCATAGGTTCGAGTATACTCAGGAGTACTATTTCTGTTTCTCGAAGTACTTATAGAGAGTTCGAATTCAATCAATCACATTTCGAACCTGTTTGCGAGGTACTTGATCCCACCCCTACTCGTTAGTCGACTAGCCCCGGTCTCCCCTACCGTTAAAACCGTCATTTCATACAACGATTAGAAAGTAACAAAGAAACAATGATATCAAGTAACTGATTTATATCGGAAATTTCAATAATAGACAGTGTAATTTACGACACCGGAAACGCGAAGAGAGCTGTAACGATTGCGTGAAGTTGATCGAAAGAAGAGCTGGTTGCTATAGCTGATATATTGATTGAAAGTCCGACCGCGGCGAACGTCTTCGGCTGGCTGAGGGAAGAGGGAAGAGAAAGAGCAGAGTGCATTACGTGGAAAACGAGGGAATGGGACAAGTGACCCGTAGGAATGGAGGAAGCGACTTGTTTAGGAGCACGGAAGACTATCGATGATTCTTACCGCATGTCTCGGACCGGCGAATCGGGAGCCGATATATGTTCGAAGTCACGCGTGGAGTTGCGGAACCGAGGTCAGGGGTGTATTCACCTGGCGCCGCCCCAAGTCACGCCCACCTGCGCAATTCTAAACGTAGGCCGGCACGCCTACACGTGCACCGATACAACCCGACTCTCCCACCTACGCGACCTACATACAGTCTCGGACAAAATTCGCTGGACGTTGATTCGCCTCGGACGAGGCTCCCACCACCCCTAACCGGCTAATGTGATCAGATTTTGCGAAACTTGATTGCGGGACTGCACGAACGAAAAACGTGACACTGGCCGCCCACCCGCCCGTCGGATCATTCGTGTTCTCTAAGGCGGTAGACTCGTTTCCAGGATTGCAAGGGTGCGGGATTCGCGTTCTCATTTCTCGATAATACAAAAATTGGGGTTCTCGGTACCCAAAAACGCTAGATAAAAGATCGTTCTGGGCCGCTGTCGCCCTCAAAAGTCCTATTTTTTCGTTTACGAGACATAATTTGCATTAACTTAGAATAATTTTCTCGGCGCCACGGTTCGATCAAATTCTACACTTTATAGCTATTTTGTAACACTCAAACGTTTCCGATTCGGATTTGAATCTGTTACGTCGTAAGACCACGTTTGCTAGGACGAAACACCACCTTTCTGTTCCTCTAATAGAAAACAATTCTATAGCAAACGTGGTCTTACGACGTAACAGATACAAATCCGAATCGAAAACGTTTGAGTGTTACAAAATAGCTATATAGTGTAGAATTTGATCGAACCGTGGCGCCGAGAAAATTATTCCAAGTTTATTCAAAGATTTTACGATCAAGAAGAAGAGCTCGTTTATAATTTGCATTATTCGGCAGCATGCAATTATGAAAATAGCTACGTACGCGGTTGTATGCTTCCGAATAATGCAGATTACGCCTTGCAAACGAAAAAACAGAACTTTTGCGTTTTTGACTCTACCGAAAAACTCAATTTTTGTATTATCGAGAAACGAGAACGCGAATCCCGCACCCTTGCGATCCTGGAAAAAGGAGTCCAACGTAACGTTTCTTTCCTTTCCCGTCCTACGTCGAACAACGAGCGGCTACATAATTAAAACACAAAGCATTAGGCTCACAGGAAAATAAGTGGCCGCCGCGGCGAGCTTGTTTAGTGGTTTTTTATCGTGATAAAGATTAGACCTACAGTGTTGCACATTTTTTAATGTCGTGTTTCGGTCCCCCGAGCGATAGTATTTACAGCCCCTACAGTTTCGTACTATCTCTAACGATTATTTAAATAATTGTTTAGCTTGGTAATACGGAACACGTGATTTTATAGGCTTGCTGAAAATGGAAGAATTTGTTCTCTCCTAACTCCTTGCAATTCTTATCGAGTTGTAGATTACGATGTTACCTGCATTTATCCTGTACGCGTTAGAAAAGTTCGCTAGAAGTAGAATTTCGTTTGCTAGACAGCGACTCTTTATGCAAAATAAAAACTTTGTGCCCGAATAGCAACAAACTGAAGCGAAGCGGAAGTCTATATTCTTTCTTAAAATGTTTAACAGATTGAAAATAATGTAACAGTGTTTTTTTTTAATTTTTCTAATGGTTTTACTTTTTTAATTTGCACCTACTCGGTTCTGTCGTAAATGCATACGTAAATGCATACGTAAATGCATAAAATCCGCTGTCTAGTGATCGGCACTCGCATGCCGAAGCGACAGCGGATAAAAATCGCCGGGCTCGAGACAGATTATAATTGAAAATGCATTCGAATCATCCCCGACAAGATGAAGAACGAGGACTTCGGTCGCACGACTCGATAATTTTAACGTGTGGGTAATTTAAACTCGGCGAATTAGTCGCGTCACATTCGCTGATGGGAGCCGTGAATAATTAAATCACGTTCGAAATGCTCGCGAGCTGGATTATATCGATTCTTACGCTCGCGTCGTGCCGCAAGAATATCTTAATATTCATTTATTCCTGAAATCCCTCTCGATGTCTCTTGAATCGGCCGATAAAAACGTTTGCATGAAATGTAGAACTGTATTCCGCAGGGGAAAAGGAAAAGCGAAGGGACGCCGCCGCGAGTGTGTATAATTTATCCGCTGAATCCGTATCTTCGAACAGGGAAAATAAATTAAATATCAAACGAATTATTCGCTTCACCGATACTCGCGCGAGAATGGAAATTAATATGCAGGTAGTGATCCATCGGCGATAACTCTTTCCCATCGTTTAATCGTACCGACTAATTTGAAAATTCTTTCACACTCTATGATGTACTTTTAGTCAGCAAATTGGTGCTAATTTGAAAAATCTTTTCAGAAGTCTTTTGTTGCTTATTTATTCTGAAAGGTGAACAATAAACTCATTGGTAATCAAGTACTTGGCTAAATCGAACAATTAACTCATTGGTAATCAAGTACTTGGCTAAATCGAACAATTTATCTCATTTTGTAAAACTTAGCTCACAGCCTTATTTTAAATTGAATTATATATACGTAATTCTATCAATTACTAATAGTTTAACATTTTGTAAAAATCCGTGGTTTTACCGTTTGTCAAATAGTGTATTGCATAGACAGCTAACTAATAATTTCATAAACACTTTCCGAATTGGAAAAAAGTAGTATAATATGTTATTTGAGTCTCAGAATGTGATAGAACGTTTTCTTTATGCAAAAGATAAATTATCTGAATCAATTGGGAGAAACAGGCGTTAAATGAAAATCTATTTCCTGTTTTAATCATTTTAATAAGTCGAAAATTATATTATAATAAAGTTTGGAAAACTTCCTTATTTTCAAAGGAATCAGATGAGGTTTCTAGAAGATTCGAAAATCCAGTAATTAAAATCGTTCTATCGAATACGCAGGGCTGCTGACAATTTATTTGTATATGCGGACAGCACGTGCTTACGTTTTTCTATCTGTCGGCCATTATGTCGCGAGGGATAATCGGATATTTTCAGCACAGCGTCGTTTATCTTGACTGTTAGATGCGCTTCTCGATTACGTTGTAAACAGTAAATTTTGAGTACGAGAATGTATCGGTTCTATTATCTGAGATTCTAAAGATGAATTGGACATTATCTAGGTTAATTATGTCGCCGTTAACGGGATCATTGTTTCACCATTAATTGGGTTAATTGTTTCGCGTCTACGCACTCTTCGTCTGATCAGATAATTATTTGTAGAAGCGTACTCCACACTCGTACAGTTACCAAACGACTTGTGACGAAACCGCTAACGTAATTTACATTCATAGTTTTCACACTAATTGTCTGTATCTCGGTATAGTTGAAAACAAACTCTAATTTAATTATTTTCTTACAAGGTATATGCTCCAACTTTTCAAAAAAAACCAGAGTCCGTTATAAATGTGCATAGTCAAAAAAATTGTTGTAGAATTATGTTGGTTTCACATAGTTCGTTATAAAAAAAGATCGGATTTAAATATTCATCAGATATGTTATTCGATATAGCTCTGCAAAAAGACATATCTATTAATTAATATTTTTTTTAACATTTCGGTTTTGTAGTCTCAAAAGCATTTTATAGTTAACCGAATTTTTAGGAAAATCTCAGTGTGGTACTTAATATTGTTCACCCGAGGAGACTGTATACCGCTTTATGGTTTACCACTGCGCGACGTTTGCCATTTTTACGGGCTCATTCGGGGGCTCCTCGAACCCACAGCTTAAAAAATGTTAAATTTCAGTTATTTACATTCTGTAAAAAATTTCTCAAAAAATTGTTCATTGTTTCATACAACTTTACGTTTAACGTTTAAAGAACTTGTGTCTCTGTGAATTCCGGATCGGATTAAAATGTTTACGGAATATTCTTGCGATAATATATTAGGTTGTTGCATATGAAATGTCTGATTTTTAGCAATGACAAAAAATTGATGAGAAATTTCAAGTTTCTTGATTGAAACGTTTGTCACGTCATTCACGTTTTTCATTTACAAGATTGTTATCTTGATTTCGTAGTTCTCTTTTACCCTCAACGACCAGTGAGTTAATTAATCACCACATTTTTTGACCAAAAATCAAATAGAAGTTATTTTTCCAGACATATAAAAGGAATACACGACAGTCCCATTGGTCGACGTTGAAAAATAAACTTGATTAAAAGTAAAATTGTACATCTAAATTAAAATCAAGCATAGGATATTAACACTAAACGTGCCAAGCTATAAAAGCAACAGACACGTGGTTGCCTCATAAAACTGACACGAATTCATTTATTTAGACTTTGCGCGGTTCTTGTTATAACATGTTCTCTAATAAAGATATTTATTAAATCATTTCTTATGAAAGCATATTTACAATGTCATTGATTGTGAAATAAAAACATCTAGCCCCTGTCGTTTGTCCTGTCGTGGTACGTTTAGTGTTAAGGATTAGCTCTTTGCACCTTAAAGTTTTATCTATGACAAACCTGTAGACTGTAACGGAATATCTTGACCGAAACGTTTTGTAAGAGTCGCATTCGAAAATGGGACATTTAACATGCATCGATCTAATACTTTCAGGAAAATAGAAGGTTTTGCAAATCGATTTT
>CM052198.1:3078863-3194712 GCA_028455805.1 Lasioglossum figueresi | reverse complement strand
TGCTTCTCGCGGTTCCGCGACATGCTGCCGAATAATGAGAATTACGCATCCTAAACGTCAAAGTAGGACTTTTGAGGCAAATAGCCCCCCACATTGATCTTTCATCTAGCGATTTTGACTACCAAGAAACCCCGTCTTTGCATTATTAAGAAATCAGGAGTGGAATCCCGTGAGTGAGTGTACAGTTACGCGCGAATGTCGTCTGTCTAGGAGATGCAGTCCTTAATTCAGTTTCAAAGTATAGGATTTACGTATTCACTGGGTGAAAGGCCATGAAAACAAATTCGAAAGGCTCAAACAAATAGCGCAATTTAACCGATGTCCCGTGTTCAATTAACTTTAACCCTCGGACAACGAACGATTTTTATGGCTATATAATTGGCAATGCTTAGGACCGTTCACAGCTCAAATTAATAATTTTTAAAAATTTACTTTCGATGATATCTCGTGTAGACACATTAGTGTTTCCGATATCCTCGATGGAACAGCTGTTCAGTTAGTGTAATTGCCACAAATCGAGTGGTTAAATGACAATTTGGATGTTCCCGGTTAAAAGGCAATATCTCGAAAGTACAACAACAGAATTAGCTTTCGCAAGATGTTTAACCATGATTAGAGCAGAATGTTTGTTTAGCGATTTCTCACGCGTTGAAGAAAATTGCGTGCCCTGCGTCGAGTCCGAATCGAATCGTTCAGGTTACCATCGATCGGTCGTCCTCCTTTCGAACACAGCCGAACCTTCCGAAAAGCGAGGTACATACTCGGTGAACATATTCGAGGGTTCACAGCTGGTCCTCTCGACAAAACCCAATCCATTCGCACCCAAGTTCTTTCTTGTTTGCTCCGGGAACTCGCAGATCGTATACACGCGTGCGCACACATACACGGACAGACAGACGCGTACAGACACACAGAGAGACAACACGAGCAATGCAGTGTTCGGATACCTTGAAATGCCACCCTGTAGATCGGAATCTCGCATAGTACTAAACAGATTGTATAACATTTAACTAAGCTTTCCATACATACAATGAGCGAAAGGAGAAGAGGAAGAAGAAGAAGAAGAAGAAGAAGGGAGACGGAGAGCGTGCGCGAACGAGATCGACAGAGATCGAGCGTATATGTGTTCGTGTGCAAGAAACGAAAGAGAGGGAGAGAGAGAGTGAAAGAGATAGAGAGAATGGTAGGTAGTGCGAACGATTGACAATTGAAAATAACACACACGCAAAAGAGAAAGATGACGGAAGAACCTACGAGTTGTTATGTTTTCTACAGTAACGTTTGTACCAACTTACAACAATATTTGTACAATATAACGATAAAAGAGACGTACCTATACAAGATAGGTTACTCAAATGCAATAACTTTTTTAAACGGTATTAACCAAGCCGGGATATTTTTCATACTTGTAACGAGCCGCGCGGGACCCCGCGCGACCACGGCCGCGAACGGTGGCCCCGCACATGATACTACATCGTTTCGTTTTGTGTGCCAACCAGAGACTTTTAGATTTTTGCTTTGCAGATGCGTGGACGGCGCGGACACGACGCCCCCCGCGTACCCTCCTCGAATTTCTCTGTCGCAAAATCGATGACGCCCCCAGCCCCCGAACCCCCCGAATCAAACCCCCTCACAGCCACCCCACCGAGACCCCCGCCGTTTCTGACTAACAATTCACAACGGAAGAACACGGATCTCGATTTTGTTCTGCTTTCGCGGAACGATGGCACGTGTATCTCCGTTGATATTCGATACTTTCTTCGTAGATATCAACAAAGAAAATCTTATATTTCATTTCATTCGCGATGAATTTCTATTATCCATCCTATCTCACGTTCGCGACCTCGAGCAACTATGATCATCGAATTGATCTTCGGCTACGGTTGTAGCTGCTCAAAAGTATATGGTTTCATTTCAAAAAAATTATGTTCACCTTTGAACCTTCTAAGCAGCTTCGCCTGAAGAAAAGTTCTACGCGCCACGCAATGGGACCTTTGAAACCAAACAACTTTTGTCTCGAATAGTTTTTGTTGTCTCAAAAAATATGGAAGTTATTCCTGCATTGACACTCTGCCTGTTGTGCAATAACTTCGGTACCGCATTGGAAAACAAGGAAATTCGAGATTAAGAAAAATAACGCGTGTAGGGCCTATTTCTGGTTTAAATGTCGATACTGCTTCGCCAGAACAGTGCTACAGAAGAACGAGTCTACGCGGTGCCCCAAAAATATATTTCCTTGAACGAGCTGACTTCTGGGGTAATTTAAAGTCGCTTTTTCCTTTGCAAATATGTTCTCCGCGGTTTTGTCGAAGAGTTATCAACGAAAAATACGGACCGATCAGGTAGCGCTCTGTTTTGTCCATGTTTTTCGTTAACTCCTTGCTCCACAATATCGTGTGAGACTCGTGGTGAATATTCTGAACAGAGTCTAATAAATTTGTATGCTATCAATGTCCTTTAAATCGAAATAAAATTCTATTTTCGTTTTGTTGATGTACAGCTATTGGAGAACATACAAGCATACAACGGATACACATTTTCTCCTTTTGTAGGAAATTACGAAGTAGAAAAAAGCTCTGGTCACCGAAACCGTAAACTAAATCGTACCGCAAGGGGTTAATATATTGGGTTGGCAAGAAAGTAATTTCGGTATTTTAAGCTGAAGTAAAACCCAATTTTTGTTCTTTTATTCGAGCGATGAACTTTAATTGCTAAAATATTTTCTTATTTATTCTTTTTGACAAAAGATCATCGAACAAAATGGAAAATATCTTATTCGTTGAAGTTCGTTGCTTGAATAAAAGAAAATTGGACTTTCTGTTTCACCTTAATATACCGAAATTACTATCTTGCCAACACAATAACTCCTTGACAAGGCCACGGACAACATTTTCGCAAAGGGAAAAGTTACTCGAAAAGACCTCGGTAATCGCCGCTTCCGAGATAAAGACATAATTTTCAGGATACCCTATTGCGATGTACGAATATGGAATTTTAGTTGTTTGTATCTTAAGAAGTACCGAATATTTAAAGCGCAACAAAGTCGACGTCGGTCCGCGTTCTTCCCTTGTCAGTGTACACCTTCGACACCCAGCACTTGACGTCCAGATCGCTTGATTATCGAGTAACGCTGTAGAGATTAGAGAGACCAGGAAGAAAAAATAACGTTGTCGAAGATACCAGCGGCAGCTGATTCGCCTCGATCGCGGCCACCTTAACGTTCACGAGGTTTCTTTTCGCGCGAGACGCATCCGTGCTCGCGGACATTCGTTATCCTCGCCGTGAACTCGCTGCTCGGAGATTGCGGTTTCGCGTGACTCTCGCGGAAAATTCGGATGTCCTTTCTGGAAACCGTAGCACCTAACTCGCGGGAATCGAACGGGCTTCCCGAGATTCGATGTTCAAACGTGGCGTCAAAGATCGATCGAGAATAGAGTAACATAATTGTCCCTATCGCACCGGAAGCGAGAATTCTGCACGCTAGATGTACAGTGATAAGCGTGCGCGGTAAAATACAGGGAAGTCGCCTTATTTAAAATTAACCGAGGAGAGTAGGAAACTTGTAAAGTAGTGGACTAATGTGTTTTATCTTTGAGATCGATTCTAGTGTTTCGGGGAAGAGGATAGCGTTAACAAGCTCGGAAAAAACGATTAATAGAGTTCCAGTGGACAGCTCTCTGTTTAGTGGAAACATGTACTGTGCGTGCCCCGCAAGAACTCCCGAGAGAGGAATGCGGGGCCGATTGGTCGGAGTGGAGGGGGCATTTGTCACTCCAGCTATTCTATTGGCTGATGTGGTCACGCCTACTGTGTAGCCTGAACGTTCAGACTACGGGAGCGTGAACGGTGGGGAGAGACGAGCCTAACGAGAGACTTCTTGCGAGACACGAACGGTACACGGTTCCTAACGGCATCGCTGTAGCGTTTACTTTTCTGCAAATATTTTCCGAGAGGACATATACGCGAAAATAGAAAGGTCCGATGCATAGTATAAGAGATCATGCAATAACAAGAAGATTCCCGAATTGGATCCGAAAACATTGCGGGGACAGCTAAAGTTAGGACGTTTGAAGGATTTACATATCTGGCCGTACGTGTTCCAGCTCGCTTCTCGGCCAGTCGACGAGTTCTTTCCTTCTCGAACGTTTGCCGAGACGTGGAAAGAACACGTGTAATGTCACGTACTATTCGCGTTAATATCCCATCGAGACCCGCGATTAATATCTCTGCCGTTGTTCGCGACGTTCCACCCGAGCCGCCTGTGTAAAAACACCGATTTTTATGAACACGATTCGGTATCACTTGTCATTAACGCATCATTTTGCATTCCTTGACGCTTCGTCCAAAGCATTGCGTCGCTCTCCGATCGAGACTCGTCGCGAAAGTATATTCGTGTTGCTCGGAAACGTCGTTGTTGAGATAAATTGCTATCTGGAAACTTGTTTTCTTTTGGAATGGAACACGTAGTAGAGATCGCGATGAAACTTTCATCGTCAATTAATAAATACAGTTGAAATTATATCGAGTTTAGTGTCATTTGAATCAGAAAAATGCCACAAATAAGTTGATGAAAGTTCCATAAAAAAATAATGAAGAATAAAGAAGTTTTGTAACTGGATTAGTAGTGGTTCACACCGATATACCCGGGCCGAGATCCGATTACTACAATGAAGGGGATATTTTTTGCATTCAACGTGTACAACCTTTTCGCGACTATAGAAGAATTACTGTATATCCATAATTCGAGCAACTAACAATCCCTCGAAAATTACATCACTTCCATTTCGATCGACGAAACCGGAAAATTCGCATGCTACGATCAGCGCTTCCTCCCATTTCCAATTTCCTGTTCAAATTTTGCTTGCCGCAGATTGCCAACCGCGATCTCTCGTCTGCTACACCGTTTTACATCATCAGCAGAGTATCAACGAACTAATATAGAAGCTTCGTTCCTCGCAGGTTCGTTCTCGGGTGGAATCGGTTACCGCGGCCGGTTCGATTACTTCGCGGGCACCCTGTATCCGCGGAATATCGCGTGACACTAGGAGTTCTCTAGTCCGACCTTGCTGATCTCAGATACTATGTGTCGCGATAGGACACGTACACTAAACTATCGAAGTGCGATCTCCGTGCCGCGGCTGGCACACTATATCGCGTACGAACACCGGTGCGTCTCGTTTTCGTGATTTACTCCGCCGTGGATTGCGACTCGATCGTTCGCCGATCAAGAACGGTAGCAAAATCGCAAGCTTGCCCGACCGACGGTGCATCCGAAAGGAAACAATCGGACGAACGGATAACGCTGCTCCGAAAAAGCTTTTGCGTCTTTCCGGCTTGTGCCTTGCGATTCCCGCGGTTCGATCGTCTTCTCCAGGTACAAAACGAACCACGGAGAACGTAAGACACGTGTGCACACTGGGGGTCTGCGGGTCGGATCGGGTCGGATCGGGTCGGATCGGGATTCTGAAAGTTTGCAATGTGCGAGTACGATAGTTGAAATACAAGATTAGATTGGAAGGTTATGAAAAAGCATTGCGTGAGGAAAAAGCTTCGAGTACCCGAACATTGCAAACCCGGCCCGTCCCGTTCCGGCTCGACTACAACTTCGGATACCTAAAGTTTCGAATCTTTTGGGATGAACTCGAAATTTTGTTCAACCCACCCGCACTCCCCTCTAGTGGACACGCGGTATTAGGCTGCGTACACGCAGAGCGACAATCGGGACACCTGTCGCGCGGACCTGGCTACCCTAAGCGATCCCTAAACTGCGGATTCATCGCGCGGAGAACACTGTCTCTACGAGAAATAGGAATTAAATAGACAGTTGTCTTTCCTCTTTTGTATTCCATCTTTTCAATTCGCATCCGCAGTCTAGTGGCCAGTCAAATGTTTATTCGCGTAACTACGAATACGAGTCACCGAGTATACTGGAAATATTTGTTCCACCAACGTCCACCCTCGCGCACAATTTCATCGGAAGATATTCTTTTCTCATAGAAATTGACGCACTCGCACTGCGCGCAGAATTGTTAGCTTCGCGTTAAAGCGAAGAAAAGGAATGGCAAGATTGTCGATTTTTGTAATCGAGTTTTCTTTGAAAAGTATGCGAACAAATCTGTGAACCATTATACATAATGTTCACGATTTAGAAAGCAATTTTATTCGGAGAATATGTGTCAATTTCCGGAACTGTGCGTGACGGTTGAACAAGTTATTGCACATTTTTTTATGAATATTTACTACCTTTCGCCTGAAGCTGTTCAGTCGATATTGTTGATCGTTAATCAATTCTTGGCAGTTCAAAGAAATAGAATAGAGCAGTTGACGACAATTTAGAATTACGTCAAATCATTTGTTTCTTTATTCTCTCCACCTTAAAGAATATGACTAGACTGCGGATTTTTATACGGAAAGAAAAATTGTCCGTACCGATACAAGACACAGGAGCTACATACGTAGACACGTGTCTCTTAACAAAATTGTGTTTGAAAACAATGGTATCTTGAAATTCTTTAAGTGTTTTCACTATTTCGCAAAGTCCACAGTCTAAATATGACAATGGGTGCTATGAAAAAACGTTGTCAACACCATCCTCAAGTTAATTATTTCGTTGAGTTCGTTATTTTGAAAATTGAATGCTTTGTTCGTACAAAAAAAAACTATTTTGTTCTATTATCTTTATCATCAAAAATCATGTTTAACCCTTTGCACTCCGTTGTCGCCGAAAATGCGACATTTGAAATATGAACACAAAACATAAAATTTTCATTTTGTCGAAGATTTACAAACTCGAACTTGTTTTATATAATGTAGATAAGCAATAAATATTTTGTTTTATTGCGACAACCATATATTTTTTACTTGTAACCAATATAGTGCTGGAATTGTTGGTGTACCATACGAGTCACTAGGCTGGAGTGCAAAGGGTTAAAATATTCGTAAAGCTCCTCAGGGGTAGTAAAACCAGGAAAGTATCCTATAATTTTTTGCTGAGAGTCTAAAGCTCGTCGTTGTCGATATTACAAAGATGTCGAGCGATGTAACAAATATTTCCAAGAGCGTGAGTAACCGTGCAAGCAGCTGCTTTCGTCGTTTCTGCGATCATCCTAGGTTCAGGCTTGCGAACGGTGACTCGGCGATGTTCGCGCGCGCGATCCATCGATCGCGATCCGGTGTTCGACGATTGTCCCTCGGTTGGTGCGCGAATGTTAGCGAAATCAGTCGTGAACGAGAAAGGATGATGTCCCTGATGAGAGCTCGTGTGCGCCGAAAAACCACCGTAAAAACGTGTCCTCCCTTGGTGCTCGATAACGCGTTCGTGCTACGATTTCTGTACGAAAGAGAGAAACAACGGAGAATAGATGAAACGTGCGAATGAGTAATTTTGCTATTAGTTCCGGACCCGTATGTACGAGTCGAGCTGGAATGAGGGGAAGTCTCGCGAACGGCGAAATGGCCGATGATTCGACCGCGAGAACAAACGCGACTCGAAAGCGAACGAGAAAATCATCGACAATGACGACTATGAACGGCGAATCATTCGTCCATCTTGCTGGTCCCGAGGTATTGTAGCGTAAGGTTTGACGAGAGAGAGCCTGTCGATAGAAGAGACACGGAAAGTTGTCAGCATCGCGGCAAGTGATTTTGAAAATGTCTCACACGTGCGAATATCTCCAGGATCTCGACGAGACAATGCCTGAGAAAAGACTTGTCCGTAACTCTCACCACGTTGATACGCGTTCCGATCATTATGGATAAATACGCCTTGTTTCGTGTAAAATGACAGTTTTTCATTTCGGTTCTTAGGCGAACGAATGCATATCATAGTTGTAAATTAACGATTTGTGAAATAAAAGCTGCAAACTGTTTGTGTTAACAATAGGTCATTGAACCTGATGTCTGGTGTCTCGTTCTTCCCCACCTGCCGTTCAAGAGGGGTTGTAGAATAGTCCACGGCTTGCTTAAATTGATTCCTTTCTTCTCTATAATTCTGTTTTATTCTACTTTCGTTTCTTCTGGTACACGTGCTCTTTATTAATTATTGATCGACTGTTAACAGTTATTTTTCGTTTAAATGTTTTCGAATAATCTGAAGATCACGTTACACTGCTAGGTCAATTACCGTGGGTTAATTGAAGGAATTGTTTGGCGGTAAGTTTTATCTATTTTCAAAGTACGTAGATATCTCTGTGTCTCTCCGTAGAATGACGTGTTGCACGCTTGCACTGTGGTCTTGCGAAATGTTTAGATCTGTGCCACACCACTCTACGACGCATGTGTATCATCGTTAGTGTTGTTTCATTTTTAAATATTTCTTTTGCACGGAATCTTAGTGTTCAAATTATACCTCTATGCATACATTTTTTATATACATTACAATTTAATCTTTTAACCCTTTGCAGTCGGAGCTATTTTATCTCGAAAATTAAACATTTCTTCCGACCTAGAATTCCATTCTGTTGGGTTGGCAAGAAAGTTATTTCGGTATTTTAAGGTGAAATAGAACTCAATTTCTTTGATTCTAGCAATGAACTTTAACGAATAAGATATTTTTCCTTTTGTTCGATGATCCTTTGCCAGAAGTTCATCGTTTGAATAAAGAAATTCGGTTTTATTTCACCATAAAATCCTGAAATTACTTTCTTGCCAACCCAATATATCATTCTTTCCATTTTATGGATGTGCAATTGATATAACACCTCATACAATTGTGTTAAGTGTTTATATGTTTAGTAATTGATCAGACACCAACATATTTAATAATCTAAACGATATTTTGAATAATGGTATAGCAATTTTTAGTGGTGACTCTGAGGCACCACCCGAGTGCCAAGGGTTAACTACATTATTCACTACTCCAGAACATTGTTTTAGAATGTTGTTTAGCAAAGAATAGTCTACACTAAACTGTATTAGGTAAATATTTCAATGTTGTTTACTACATGATATCACACGTTACTATTTCCTTGATAAACGTACTTTTTGTCCGAAATCTGATAAGAATATATAAGAAGAAAATTCTAAGATAAAGTTAGATTCGTCAGTTTCGTTTCTGATTAATTATTAATCTATTGTATCTAATAATTACATTTCACACATGGATTACGCTTCTCTACAAATCTTTCAAAACCACGCCATTATATCAGCTTCTTCCACGGATCAAACTGAAATAAAAATCTCTGTTAACAAGATATGAATCGCAACAGTTTAGGAGCATATTCAACAATGAACTAAAAAATTTGTAAACTGAACGAAGCGGGGATTAAAACAGATTCAAAAGGACTGTTAGTAACTGTTAAACGAAGGTGCGAGTAATTTTCAAAGTTCTGGCTGACATGGGTTGAATAATAACATGTTCTTGTACGAAGCATCATTTCCAAAAATTAATAAACAATTTTCACTAGCGAAACTCCATCAAATTACAGATGCACATTGTTGTTATACCTTGATAATTGTAGCACCTCTGGATGGATGTGATTCTTCCGACTAAAACGAGTCCAAACACGACGTAAATCGAACTAATTTTACTGTTTTAATATATCGGGTGATTCGAAAAAACCATCGATGACCTTCAAAAGATCTTGAATGCAACAACGATCAGAAAATGTATTGTATCATCGTATGTGTCTCCTTTAACAGTGCAGCTTCCCTGTTTAACATTTTCTTCTATCTTCAATCCTAATGGAGATATTTAGGTGTTCTGTTTACCGTGAATCACCCTGTAGAACTCGCCTGGGAACATCTTCCCGACTCACATTGGCGAGTTCGACCGAAACCGTGGCCAAAATAGGAAGGATTACTTCAATTTAGTTCAAAGTTGATACTCTAGGATTTTCGGGTTCCTGATTATGAATCCGATGTCAAAAGAACAAAAAACAAAATGCCGGATTCAATATGGCGGATCCGTAACCGGAAAATTTATTGAACTCTCTTGAAAATTAGTATATTCGCATATTTTTCAAGCTCGAAATAAAGGCATCAATAATTTTCGAGAATCTTATAGTAGAAAGATGTGCAGGATTAAAACTATGGAGGACATCTTTAATCGATTATTAGTTTCATCCGATCCATACGTGAGTAGTATTAAGATATCATGTACAAAAAAAATGAAACAATATCCCCCCGAAGTCGCACAATTTTTCGAAGAAAAAATTCTTGTATCCAAATTATTTTGTATTTTTCATATTTATGATTGTAATTGGTGTTACAAATGCAATATTTATTATTCAAATCTTACACTGTTCACCATCTGAAGCATTTCATTGTAACAAGTAGCAACGATGTACCTTACATTTGCGAATATTAATTTTATCTACTGATTTCGGGCAAATTCGCCATTTCGGAGCGTTACCGTTCGCTAAGAAAATGGCAATAACGCATAAAGTCGCAATAGGTCGCAGGTAAATGAAACGTACACTTGTTTGGTAGCCTTAACAGCTTCTTTTCCAAAGAAAATGAACGCTTGATCGCGATTGACGAACAACTTCTTTGTTAATGAAATGTGCCAGATGTGTAGATTCCTCTTTTTCATCTCCGAAAGCTTTAAAAAGTGAAATAAAGCAATGAAACCAGAATATTATACTAAATCAGGACATGCCTGACAATAGCAAGAAAAGGTAATTTCAATTGTTGAAAATGCCGATCTTTTAAAATCTTTTAAAACTACCAACTTTGAACTTGCGTATCTCATATTGGTTGTAACAAAAAAACATGCTCCAGAACTTTATAAATAAAGTACTATTACACTGATTTTTAAACTACGAGGAAAAAAATGTTTATTTTGCCACGATTTCGGTCGAACTTGCCAACAAACTTGCCACTGTGCGATTGTCGCTGTACTACTCCCCACCATTGCTCTTCCGGTTCCCCTACATCGTATGTATGAGCATGTGCTTTAGGCGAGTCCGTGCGTGTGACGTGAATGTGTAAGCGACTGGCTGCACTGTACCTCATATTCGATCCATCGAAACGAGTCAGTGTAGATTTGTAGATAAACAAACCACCAGCATGCGTCCTTTGCAAACTATCTGCGAAATGTAACTTCAACTCTATTCCTGTCGGTGTTTGGGAAGCAAGGTAATCTTGTAATAAAAATGCAGCTATCTTTTGAACGACATTTATATGATGCTCTCTTCTAAAGCTAGGATTGATATCTGTAGCTCATCGAAACATTTGAAAACGAGTCGCTCGTGTCGGCATGGGGATTCAAAGGACCATGGATTTATCTCTATTTCTTTAAAAATAGTTTTTGTATCGTACATACACTGCCGGCAAAAAGTTTGGGACCACTCTATATTTTATTACATTTTACAGCAGGGAGTTCCAACCTGTTCCCCTCCGAGAACTGCAAGGTCCCCCGCCATCGAACCTCTTCCCACTACTACGTAAAGCCGTATAGTTAGCGAGTTGAATGGCAGTGGTAGCCCGGGAGGGAACATGGACGAAGTTCGACGGTTACAATGTATGCGTGTGCGTCGCGCGTGCTATACATATAACGATGAAGTCTGAGAGTGGGGGAAGAATCTAAGCGGGGAAGGTGCCTCGAGAAGCTCCGGAGCTACTCGTTGGAACTGCCTGTTTTACAGCATAAGTACTGGAAAGTGGCTTCAGCGGTTCTGTAATGTTTTCCCGGGTTTAGAGAGAGGTACTAGGAATTAGTTTACGTGTTCGTCTTCTACGTGTAACCTTGTTTTTTTTTATAAAAACCCTTCATCATATAATAATAAAATTCCGCGTGACATGTCTCTCATGCGGTGGTCCCAAACTTTTGATCGACAGTGTATATCAATAATCCCGCTCAAGTGGTTACTACGCGTATTTGTTTAAATTTGATTCTTCTCGTTGGACGAAGTGTGCTGCATATTAGATAGGACATCGTTACGCAGAACAGACGTAGAACCAAGTGAGTGCGTTTCGAACAAATTTTGAAAAAATTGAGGGGAATTGAGTTTCCCCTTCTCTTGCCATTACCGGATTAGTCACGTGACGTGAAACGAAACGCGTCACGTGACCAGTCCTAGACGGAAGCGGAGACCGTTGTGTTCTACGGGAACATAAGAGTATTGGTGGGAGGCCCACCGATTCCCCGAACCTAAATATACAGCAATTATCATAATAATGTACTCGAATCGACAAAAGTCCGATTTATATCGTGTTTGGACTTATTTTAATCGGAAGAATCTCGGCAATCCGTTGGTACTACAATTCGTAAAGGTAAGACGACAATTACTGGAAAATGAAATTTCCTTCATTGCATGTATACTTTTTCAGTCGCGGTCTCCCTTTGAAATGCCGGGTCGTCGATAATCTTCGATACTCGACGTACTACCTTCGCTTGTTATATGTATAGATTCTCTCACTTTGTCGAACCGTGCCCGAGAACTGAACCGATGTAAATTTAACCGTGCACTACATTGCTGTCCGCCCGTTAGATGACGGCTAGGAGAAGTGTCCACGTTCTCGCTCTATCCTCCCCAGCGTTGCAAGAATTGTTCGCAAGAAATTGTTGCAAGAAAGTAATCGAACTTTCGGCACGTATCACGATGTTATTCCAGTTTACATCCCACTACATTATACAGTAATTCTTCGATCGGTGTCCGGGCTCGCCTGCGCGACGTTTGATCTCGGCTCGGGTATATCGGTGCGAACACAACTACACTGACATCATGAATCGAACGTTCAAACTACTCAATTTTCATTATTTTTTTATGGGATCCTCAGCGGCTTGCTTCTGGCATTTTTCTGATTAAAACAAGACCAAACGCGATATCATTTCAATTGCATTTAGTGGTTCAATCGACGGTGAAAGTTTCGGTCGCAACGAAGAACAGCGTATGGGACATTCTTCGAACTGTGGCTGTTCCTCGTTGCGTTCGAAAGTTTCATCGTCACCAAATACAGTTGAAATTATATCGTGTTTGGTGTAATTTTAATCAGAAAAATGCCAGAAATAAGGTAAAGGGAGTCTCGTAAAAAAAATAATGAAAAACAAACAATTTTATCATTGCAATTACATTGTGAGAACTCGCGGGCCTTTAACTGTGCCGGCGACGGCGACACGCTTCGGCGATCATTATTAGTATCTCATTCAGATCAGTATTTCATTCTGTCCTTTACGTTCGGGCTCTCGTTTGAAGTCATTAAAAAATAGTCTCTCTACACCATCGCCGCCCGTTCAAAACACGGCTGTTGGACACCGATCGAAGAATTACTGTACCTCGAGAGATTCCCTAAAAAATACTACAGGCTCGTGATGTCGCACGATTCTTGCTATAGCATATTCCTCGCCATTTTTCTCTCGATTCCCTCGATCTCAAACGTTAATCCCGACTCCCTTAGCATCGTACGCTAATTCTATTGAACGACGACGAAGAACGACGAGGTTATATCGAGACCAAGTGAAATGGAACGATGACTTCGTGAGCTTGAGAGACACTCCGATACTGTAACGTCATACTATTGTACGATTGGATGCGATAGTAAAGGAGTATAGATAGAGCGAGACGGTATTCTTTACCTAGCTATTATCTAACGAATGAACAGTAGCCACTATAGTCATAAAATTACAGTTATTCCGTCGCTACAGACACTCACAGCGAAATAGGAATTTCTAGTGATAACCAGGTGTGGCCGGGTACCCGAAAATGTTGGATACCCACGCCTCGGGTTCAGCTTTCAACCCCTTGCACTACTTTCACGAGTCTGACTCGAGATGAATATTTTGTGCCAAAATTGAATATCACGAGTTTGACTCGTTGCTACAATTCCATGCCAAACATGAATATCGCGAGTTTGCTCGGCTCCTCCCGCGACCATTCCGGCGGACAAGTTTGGCACTGCTTTTTCAGAGTTTCGGCGTAGCGCAAGGGGTTAATGACTCGGGATCCGAAAATTCGTGATACGCGAGTACCCGAAGTCGAAGTCGGATCGGGAGCTCGAAAATCTATGGCACTCGAGTGCCCGAACGTTATAAATTCTCGGGTTCCGAACCCGATCCGAGAACTACTCGACCGACTTCGACTTCGGATACCCGGAAACGAGCTTCACGAATTTTCGTGTCCGTACCTGAACCCGGAAAAAATACCCGAGCCGAACCCGAAATTTCGTGTACCTGTCCACTCCTAGCGATAGCCCTGTCCTCCCCAACGATTTTCACTGTGAGCGACTGTACTTGAAAACGCGGACATTTTGATCGGATTGGTAACCGTAACCGATGAAAAACTCGCCGTTTCGAGAGAGGCTCCGTTGACGTGTTCCGTCTAACGATCCCCGATCGTTTCAGGTGTCGCTGGCCCTCGGTCTGGAGGCTGGTGGTTGGGGCGCCTTGGTGGAGCGGTCGGGCGGCAGCGGCGGATGCGGTTCTCTGTTAGGTCACGGCGGTTTCGCCGGTCTGGCGGGATTGGCGCGTCGATGCGGTGTCTGTTTGGCGACGTTTCCTTCCGCCTGGCTGTTGGAACGGCACGCGTTATTGCAGCACGCAGGCCAGGCGAGCGACGACAAGCCGTTCACCTGCGAGCAATGCGGCCAGCGTTACCGCTACCGTTCCGCGTACGTGAAACACCGAGAGCAGAACCACCGTGCCCGTTTGCCGGCCGACAAGCTGTTCACCTGCGACGTGTGCGGCATGCAGTTCAGGTATCTGAAGTCGTTCAAGAAACACCGGCTGAACCACGCGCTGGAGCGGTTGCAACGCGCGCCGGAGCCGCAGAACAGCGCGATGGTGGTATCTGCGGCTGCGGAGCGCAGCGACCAGGTGTCCAGCACCGGTGAACCGTCGCAAGTCGAGACCGGCAGCGACACCACCACCAACCCCGGCGAGGAGGAGACCACACGGGGCACGTTCGCCGAGAACGCGCGCGAAGAGAGCGTGTCGGAGACTGCGAGCGTACACGAGAACCCTGGCGACGCTGTCGAGGTGCAGATGACGGAGCCGCCGATCACCAACGAGAGGAGTTCGGCAGGCGGTGGTAGCGCGAGCGAGGTGGGCGACGTGGACGACAACGCCGTCGACGATGACCGACCGGAGCCAACCGAAGCGGTGATCAGCTTGGCGAGAAGCAGCCACGAGGTGGACAGGCGCGAACGCCGATTCGCCTGTCCGTTTTGCGGTAAGTGCGTCCGCTCCAAAGAGAACCTGAAGCTCCACGTGCGCAAGCACACCGGCGAACGACCGTTCGTTTGCTTGTTCTGCGGCCGGGCGTTCGGCGGCAAAAGCGATCTCACCAGGCACCTACGCATACACACCGGCGAGAGGCCGTATCACTGCGAGATGTGCGGAAAATGTTTCGCCAGGGCTGACTATCTGTCCAAACACCTGACCACGCACATACACCAGCGCTGAAAGCGGTTCGGGGCACGGTTCCGAGACATTCTTGGTAATTCTTGATGCGTCTTCTGAATCGGCGATGCCTCGCTATCTCTCGCGCGCGATTATCGGTATTGTGAACGCAACCCGGACGCTGCCCCAGCGGGCGATCCCCTCGTCGCGCTTCGTGTCGCGACGGCCTCGACGCCACGGCTCGACTAGATTTTGTATTCTCATGGTTTCCAGTTTGTACAAGGAGATTGTAGAACTGTGACGCGTCGTTCTGCAACGCGATCGCGTCGAGGGAGACCGCCCGCCGGTGTTCGTTCGACGATCTCGATAGACAACGAATCGTTTCACACGCTTATAGATCCCCGGAAACTTCGAACAATACCGTTGAAAGTAATATCGCACAGGGAGGCATCGCTGATCGAGGTAGAATCGCGTTCGATTACCTACCGCGCAGTATCGAGAACGTCCAAGAACGTAGGGGTGGTTTCCGAAGATCGGCCATCGCGCGAGCTTCCGCTTCGTCCTCGGCTCGGTCGGAACGGTTTCCCCGAGAATCAACGATCCCCTTCCCCGAGGACGGAGCATTTTCGAGCTGTATAATCCGATTAGCAATTTTTCGCGAGGATGCTCGCCGCGTTGGAAACCGCCCTTCGGAGGTCGTCGAACTCGGAACATTTCCAGCGCGTTCTTCCCTCTCGCCGCGGGGAAACTCGGATGGGGCGGAGAGGCGGGGGTGGAGAACGCCTCGAACTGCGAAGAGAAAGACGAGAACCGCGTATCCATCCAGCCGTTGGCCCACCGAGACGAGTCAATTACGGAGAAAGAAAGAAACGACGACGACGAAGACGAAGACGAAGACGAGGACGAGGACGGTATAACACGTGGCTGGCTTTCGCCCGGCATCGAAACGCGAGGATCTCGCGTTACCACGAACGCGCACCCGCTCGTGAGAAGAGGAAGCAAAGGACAAGAGAGAGAGAAGGGAGTGCAGGAGGACGACGAGAAGAAGATGATAGGCGAACGGAGAGTAAGGTTTCTACGTAACGTTAACGAAACTAACTTGTGATAAGGAGTCGAAACCAAAGAACGCGTCGACGCTACAGACAAACGCAAAGCCGTGTTCAGGTTTATCGCCACACTCGTTCCGTTACCGTACGTTGCCTAAACCAATAAAGAAAATCTCGGCGGGAGGTTACAGATATGGCAGCGACACAGATTTAATTCCAAACGAGTAGAAAGCTTCCCACCGCGAGATTACGAGTGACAAGGCGCAAACGTGGACACGGTGTCTTGCGGTTCCTTTCTTTTTTTTTTCGGTTGTTGTTGTTGTTGTTGTTGTCGTTTTCGTCTTCGCGTGGAGTCGAAGACCGATATATTCGTAACGTGCTAGCTATCAGCGTACTCGACGCGAGTTGTATATTGTGTGCAACAACGATGATTTTACTGTGTACGCCGTGCAGACTCGTAAGCGTCGTGACCGTTCCTCGAGGAAGTCGTCGGGGTTGCTGCGAGACGAGCTCCGTTTCGGTGAACGTTGCCTTTTATTATAATACGCTGGCATCGATTCGACGGTTGCGTATCGTGTCACGCGATAATAAGCCACGGTTATCGATCTCCCGGAAGAGATTGCACGGAGATTCCTAGGGGAAGTTCGATGGACTTGAACGATCCTTCTCCGACGGCGTGCACACGATTACAACAGTTTCTCGTGTAGTTTTGTTATCGCGAGATATTTTTAGGCGAATTCGTTTCCCGTAGGCTTCGATCGAGCCGTTTTTCTGATTGCTTCCTGCAAAATCCGTTTATTGGCGATTCTAGTAACGAGGGTGGACGCTCGAGCATCCTGTACTTGTAATAACGCGAATAACATTCGCTGTGAATATCAAAATTCTTTACAGCGGAATACCAAGTATAACGATCGATTTCTAGTTCTTTCTTTTCGGCTTCAGAAAATTCAGATTCGCGCGACATTGAATTCTCAAGTGCACAGCCGCCACGTCGCGTCGTTCGCTCGGAAGAAAAGTGACACAGCTCAAAACATATTTGTAAAGAAGCTGTAATAATGAATGTACAAATTGCGGTGTACTTTGTAACTAACGTGCACGACAATTAGCCCAGTGTCTAAACAACAACAAATTATTTTACGTTTCTAAGTTGGCGATATACAATTTAAAAATCTGGCAATTTAAGGTAATTTTCATTGACTCGCGTCGCTTCTCTTACGAATGAACGACATGTACGTGTTCGATTTCTTATTTTACAATCGTGGGATCTATAAACAGGAAATCATTTTCATGGGGAAAAAATTGATTAAGAGTACGTTGTTAAAAATGGTGGGAAATCTAAATAAATTTAATCTTCGCTGGTCTTGGCTCGCCAGCAACGATTCCACCCCCGTGCAGGGGATGGAATCACCCACCGATAGAAACGACTTCCTCGAGGAAGATGAACACCGACGCGTAACCGACGTTGGTATCAAACGAAGGACCAGTCGTCCATGGCGCCGCCGTTTATTCGGGAGCGTCGCCGGTGCCTTCGAACCCCCGTACACTTTTTAACGCGACAGAGCAATAAAGCGTCTATTTTCGTTGCTACGATACGAAAGCTGTACAAAAGGACACGGAAGAAAAAACACTGACAAAGCGAATTTCGGTTGTCTCGCCGGGAGCCGCGAAGTAGCGTCTTGTTGCACAGTCTATACGGTCCTTCGAGCCTCTTTCTTAGTTACTGTCCACGCTCTGCTGTCTACACGTGTATATACATATATGAATGTATGTATGTGTATATCTCCGGTACGTATACAGGGTGTCCCGCGGATATCGCAACCGTGCAAGGGGTAGTTTCGCGCGAGGAGGTAAGTCGAAAATGTGGAAAGCGATTTCTTCGTGCGAAGATTTGGTTTCTCGAGAGAATCGACTCTGAATCTTTCCGAGACCCTGAAATTACTTTTGAGCACACTCAAACATATTTATCGTAAGAAACATTTATGTTCTGCTCTTTATATTTAGTATGTTGACCGTCGCAAGGTAAGGTCTAACAACACATAGATAGGGTACATAGATGGGGTCTCTCAGACCCCGACAAATGAATTTCATAAATAGCCTCGTGTTTAAACAAACAGATTTAATTATATTCGTATCAAAATTCTTTTCAACAATCTGAAGCTGTGGTCTCTGAGACCTCACATTACCTTGCGAAGGTTACAATGTTGAAGTGTTGTTCTTTAAGGATGAGTGTCCACGACATCGTGTTCGCACGAATACACGCTAAAACAGCGAAGTAAAACTATATGAACTATACGAACTACATCGAAATCTGTACGTCAAGCTTCGTAGGAGTAAAAGTTGATTTTCTGGAAAACAAAGGGTTGATGGAGAAAGTATCATCGCATATTTTCGACTTGTTTCTTCGTGTAAAATCAGCTAGCGACAGCATTATCTGCGGGACACCCTGTGCATAGACGCGATAATGATACATTGTCCAGTAAATGCGCGAGCGCAGAACGAGAGTGCCGGCTCATTCTCTTGGGACTGGTTTCGTAAGCGATCGCGTGTCTCTCTCTCGTCCTGAGCGAACCCCCGACACGTCGAAATCCGCAGGATCGTCGACGAGTATTCCCAACCCACGTCTGCTCGTTCCTCGTTCCACGTCGAACCACGAGATCGCGATCCGGCCCGGTCGATAACTTCCGGTGTGCCCGGTTCGAGCTTACGAGCCAGCCAGACTGACGAGGAAACACGCCGAGGTGACACCCCGACGAATTTAATGAAACTTCAGGAGGGGGCGAGTAGCTCTCTCTCTCTTGCGAAAATATTTGACACATTTTGCTATCGGCCCACGTGTGCGTCGAACTGATACAAGCAAGCAGTCTGCAAAGCTCACGGTGGAAAACGTATTCGGTTGAATATTTTACAAATTATTATTCTTCCAACTCCGGAACAGTTTCAACGATGATATGTTTGCCACGCTACTTCGGCAACTTTCGCGCTTCAAGCTGGAAAACGTATTTGTTTGAACATCTTGCAAACTATCGTATTAGAGTCGAATGAATTGCGTCAGCGAATATACGAATCTTTTACCCGAATTTTGCTGTCGATCAACGTTTTTATTGGATTCGTACAAACAGTCGTCAATGTTAAAGATAGAAAACGTATTTATTAGGTTGTTGCATATGAGATGTCCGGTTTCTAACAGTGACATTAAACAAACGCAATTTCGAGATGTATTCTATCTACAAATTTTAAGTTTCTCGATTGTATTACGGTAAAAATAAGATATTTTGATCATTCACGTTTTATATTTACAATATCGTTATCTTGATTTTGTAGTTTTTCTTACCGTCAACGGCTAGTACGTTGAATAATCATCATTTTTACCAAAAATCACATAATGCTATCGTCAGCGAGTTATTTTTCCAGACATATAAATGGAATGCACGACAGCCGCGTTGATTGACGTTGAAATAAACTTTATTTAAAAGTAAAATCGTACATTTATATGTGTAATTTAATTTCGATTAAAATCGATCAGGATATTGACACTAAACGTACCGAGCTATAAAAGTAGCAGGCGCGTGGTTGCCTTATAAAAATGACAAGAATTAATTAATTTAAACTTTGCGCGGTTCTTATTATTACATGCGCCCCAATAAAGATATTTATCAAATCATTCCGTATGAAAGCGTCTCTATAATTTCTAATTAAATAATTTGTAATTAATTTTTTAAGGTTAGCTTTGTATCTCAAAGTTTTATAAGAGTTGCATTCGAAAATCGGACAATTCATATGCAACAACCTAATAATTGAGTATCAGTCAGCGACACAATCTTCAAAATTGAATTATCTTCAATATTGAATTATCTTCAATACTTTTGTTTCGTTGCTCCAACGTCTACGAATCCTCTTTATTCGAGAGCTTTTCTAATTTTGTGGAAAAAATGGCTGGCGAAGTTTCAATACGCCATGTTTAATGCTTAGAAAATTGCGCAGAGTTCTGTCACATAATTGGTGCTTGTTACTGTTCCATCTCTAAAGCTGCCTCCGCATCTAAGCAACATCTAGCAGCATTTTGTCGCCTCTCTTTGCCTTCTTCTTCTTTTACCGAATAAAAGATGAATAAGAAAGAAAAGAGGACAGTAAAAAGTTGGTAGATGTTGCATTGGTGAGGACACAGCTCAAGATGTAAATGAAAATGGAAAACAATTGCGCGATCTCTGGGCGATGGCCGATAGAACCGCGTGCGTGAAATATTTTAAGAACCGCTCGAGAATGTTCATCGAATTCGGCGAATGTCGGTGCGGCGTGTATCCTTTCGGACTGGCGTTTTGAATAATTTAGGAGTCTCGCTCGGATTCGTGGTGAACCGAAATCAGCAAACGAGCTGATCGATCCTGTGGACCGGCGGCGCATCGATCGGCGCGTTACTCCGTCTTCTAAAATAGCGATTAAATAAGGATAAGTGATGTGAGACCTACAAACGATAATTGTTGCAAACGTGCCGTCCCAGTGCCAAGTCTCGTTTACTTTCGTGAAAGTTTTAACCGCATAGCTTGCGCCGATCCTCCGTCGACCTCAGGCGATCGGTCAGTCGAATTTCGATCGTTTCGTGTCCCCCGATGAAGTTCGATTCGAAACCGGTGACGACGTCGAACGGGATGCAATCGTCGCGTCTCGTCGTTGCAACGCGATCTTGGGAGAACGGCCACGGAGGATTCCCACGACCGAGATATTTTATTCTTGTACGCTGTCTCCTCGTTTCTCAGCGGAGCCTGCGGTTCCGCGATTGTTGCTCAAATTTCGAACCGATCGGGGACGAACGTAATGTTTCATTTCAACCGTTCGCGCTCGATTCGCCGTGTCGTTATTTAAAACCCGAAACCGGGCAACGTTCGAGCTTCAACGTCGACGTTAATCGCTCGAATCGCCGCCCCGTGTTATTTAAAGGCGAGCAATTTTTGCACTCGCAATCATTTCACTCTGTTCGACCTGCACTTCGGCCGAGTATATCGCGTATTCCCAGTGAAATAATCATGTCGGTCTCGATTACTGATTCGTTTTGCTTCATTGATCGGCCTCGACGAGCCACTGAATTTGCGTCGGGATTCTAGTTATCCAAGTTTCTTTCGGCAGAACAGTTGATCTTTCTCGAAGTATATTTGGTGTCGACATAGCTTGTAAATTAAGAAAGAATTTTTGTTCGATCAGAACGTAAAGCGCCTTTAACCCTTTGCACTCGATTGATACCTCTGATTGAACCCTCGTACGTTCCTCAGGGTGAAAGTTCACCGATTTACCTTTTTACATAATGTAAAGATTTGTTTTTGTCTGTGTCGCGAAATGTATTTCTTAAGCGAGAAGGGGTGAAACATTATTCTAAGATCTTTTATGCAACTATGTCTGAGGAGCGTACGAGGGTTAAACATCGTTGTATTTAATTATTCTTATCCTGTTCGAGCGTGATACGAGTGGATACACTAAATTGCACGCGAACGAGATGAAAAAGTTCATACGTAACCAGAAAATATTCTATTTGGTTGGCAAGAAAGTAATTTCGGTATTTCAAGGTGAAATAAAACCGAATTTCTTTATTCAAGCGATGAACTTCAATGAACAAAATATTTCCTTATTTATTCTTTTTAGCAAAAGATCATCAAACAACAGGGAAAACATCTTATTCGTTAAAATTCATTGCCTCGAATAAAAAAATTTTGCTCTGTTTCACCTTAAAATACCGAAATTAGTTTCGTGCCAATCCAATAGATCGGATGACGTTCCGGAGTGAAAATATTAGGTTTCGCAGAAGTTCGTTTCGGTTTCAATTAACATGCACGTTGCGAATTCGGAGTGGTTGCCGAAGAACACAAGTGGCGCGATCACGTGAGACCTCTCACAAACATTCGAAAACAGATTGTTTCATTTAACAATATGAAATGTGCGCGTTGCGAAGGAAACCTTTGGAAACCTGATAGCTTCGAGCGCAAAGGGTTAGAACATTTCGAGAATACGAGTGTTTTGTGGATACGGATTCTCTAATAAATTGCCAGTAAAGAACTTGATCTGTCGTTAACACTAAACTTACCGAGCCTTAAAAGTAACTGGTACATGTTCCCTTATAAAAATGACGAGATCGATTTTATTCAAGCTTTGTGCAGCTCCTATCGAAATACGTGCTCCACTGAAGATATCTGTACGATTATTTCTTACGAAATTATTTTTATTATATCAATAATCGTGAATGAAAAGATCTTGAACCGGTCATTTTGACCGGTGACGGTAGGTTTAGCGTTAATATTATTTTCTGGAAGGTAGCAGGAGGGTGTCGACAGAGAGGCCGACAGGATTTTTCGATCCGGAATCAATTAGCTCGAGAGCATTTGTATCGGGAGCGACGATATCGCGAATCAGGCTTCGGCTGGCGGCGTGTTGAGCACAAAAGGTTGAACGTTCTCGATCGGCTGCGGTTTCGTAGCAAGTTCTACTGGATGCTTCGCCCGCATGAGTTCTATACAGAGGGGAAACTCCGCCTAGAACTCCGTTCGGCCCTTCCCGAGAGAGCGTACAATTACGTCGGACGTAGGCAGACGAGCGTTTCGATACACGTCGGAGAACACACGCCGAAGAAAATCTCGCGAGACCGACCGGGACGAGAAAACACTATCGCCCCCTCCCCCCCTTACGAGACCAGTCCCACCCCCGATTTCCGTCAAAATGTTTAGTCCCTAGCTAGTAATTAACGACGCACTCGCTGCAGTGTGCACGGCGCATTCGTGAAACGAAGTCGAATAACGAAGGTGCTACTTAAGAGATATAAGGAGTTGATCGCAGGCCGCCCGGCTCGGGAACTACGAACAGATAAGGGATGATCGATGGGGGACGGGGGATGGTTCACGGTGCCAAAGAAAAGACTAGAACGAACCGCCACGAGACTCATCGACGAGCAGAAACAGAGGGGGAGGTACACGACGACTAAGTCGAACAAAAGTTTCTCTCGCGAACGAGCCGGTTCGGCGCTGCGATAGTTTAGTCGATAAATTAACGTATTTATAGTCCTGTCGATTAAGGCTGTAAGTTTCAATCGTCGACTCACGCGTGGACTCGTCCCCGACGATCGACAAGGGGCGAGAACCGTTTGATGATTTTCGGGAGTAAACGAGAAATAGAGGGGATGGGAGAGAGGGAGAGAGAGAGAAAATTAAGGGAAAACGACGAAAAAAAGCAGTAACTAATAAACAGAGAACATGTCCAACGAATGTCAACGAGTTTCAAAGAAACGAACACCCGGGGGAGACGATGTAGCACGCGTTCACGTGCCGTGCTAGATGAGAGAGGATGTTACGGAGGGAGGGGGGTGATGGGGATGAACGTAGGGGGTGAAAAGAGACGAGACGAGACTTTTTCATTTGCGCCGCCTCGACCAGCGTGGGGTTTGAAACGTGTCGACAGGAACCCGTTTCGTTGTCCGTCTCGCGCGATCTCGCGATCTCGCGATTAAGCGATCCAAGGATTAAGGAAAATAGTTCCATGACGCCTGATGCCTCTGTTAGCTTTTATAATGGCGACCACCGTCCGCCCACTGCCGTTCCATTTCCACCGTACGCCAAATTTACTACGTTATGGACGGCCGAGGGAAGCTGCAAATCGTTCTGTCACCGAAAGACCCGACTGCGCTTGACGTTTCCTGCTCCGATTCGTGCACCCTGCGACCAGGATTGGCTCGTTCCGATCCTGCAACTCGTGCTACCGATTCTTACATTTGTTTCCCCGACGTTCGGATATATTTATGGATTTTTTCCGGTTTTTTTCTCTCTTCGATACCGAATTTTCAGCCCTGCTGCACCGAAGCATCGAGCTTCGCGATGCTGGTCGATGATTCTTTGACGCTCAATCGTCCCGCGCGTAATTTCTCCGAAACAATGGACGAAGATGTTAGATTCTTACGTTTGTTCGATATTTACATACATTTTACAGTGGTCTCTTATTATTCAAATTTCAAGTGGATGCTTGAATAATTCATACATGGAAACTGGGAGTCGGAAGGGTCTCGGTGAACATGCGGAAATTGCGACTTCTTCTGAAGTTCCGTTGTTCGGGGTTGAAGACATGTCGCCAGTCTTGAATTAGAAATAATAATTAGTTCGGTGTGATATACATGTGTATATACATAAACGTGTATATACATATATATATATATATATATATTTATATACGTGCGTGTATAGTTTTCTTTCGTAAGAAAAGGCCACTCTGTTAGTCGTGGTGCAATACTCTCTGATCCATCTGGTACATAAATGCATTCTTCGTGTTTCTTTAGTTCGTGATTAGATGCAAACGGTACCTTGGAGCAAATGAGGTGAGAATTTTGATAATTCCCGACGATTTTGCGGAGTTTCGTAACTTGCAATTGAACAGGTTTTATTTCTATTGGAAGAAGCACGTTCGTCGATCTTTGTTATTCAGAAAATAGCTGGACCGTTTTAAATAACGAAACGTAAAGAAAGAGTTGTACGATTTTCTAAAAAGGAAACATTCGGAGGAATATTTCAATTCATTTTATCGGTTACATTCGGAAACATAGATAATTTTGTTAACTGTTACTATAGATAGAAAGATGATGACCGTTACTTTCTTCTCCATTAACATTTTATCGATACAAAAGCATCAGAGTTCATAGTTGTCCAACAGGCGATTGTTTCTTAAACTGTTCACTTCGGTAAGAAGCGTCGGAGCGGCAGAGTTGCAGGATGAATATAATCGCAACAAACGATGCTCTCTTTCTTGTAAAAATATTTTCTAATCTGTGATATCGGTGTAAGACGAAATATATGTATATTCGGTATAGCTAGACTATTCAGCTGAGGCAACAAGTAGGTGAGTTAGGTCAGTTTAATCATAATATTTGAAAAGTATATATATTTTTTATATTCACTTACACATCGTTTACGTACCCCTTTTTTATTCTATTGACATTTTTCAAATCAGCAATGATGTGTTACAGTTCCTATTCGCGGAAGTTAACACTTTAAGTGAATTCTCGATACATACATATTTACGGATAAATATTAATAAACGTTCGGAATCGACGCGACCAATGCCGAGAATAAATGTAAATTTTCCGCCCGTAAAAGCGGAAGCCAGCCGGAAAATTGACCGTCGATACGTATAATAACGCGTTTAGTTTTTGTAAATCGGTGGAGTTGCTATTGCAAATTTGTTGTCACGGTCAACGATGGAACCAAATGTACATAATGGAAGAAACGATAATTATGTTAAACAAATAATATAATATATTCGTTTGTCTTCTTAACGGTTGTATGCACGCACGTTAACGATATTTGTACGCCGTATGTTGAATTTCAGACTTTTAACAACGAACACGTGAATCGACGTTCTGTGAAATGAAAGTAGTAATGTGTAAGCATCCGTAGAATTAATTTCAAAGTCAAGTTTGCTCGATAGAATTCAGCGAATAAGCAAATCTAATTTCGCCGAAATATTCTCAAATTACGTTTTTCGACGAATCGTTTTTATAGATCGATTACTCGCGCCTACTTAACCGAGATAATTCGTTTCAACTGTTTACGTTACATCGTACGGTGAATATCGATCGACGCTTAACAATATATTTTTCTTATATAGATATATATACATATATGAACTAGTGATAACGACAGCAACAGTGATAATATTTTATAACAGCCATTACAACTTGTGATATTTTAGCGCAGCCTCCAGTTTTAACTAACTTTTATTATCTACCGCAGGAATAAACGATTTAATTTACTGTGATCAAGCGATAGTTAATAATACATCCGAAGAGAAATGTGGTATAACAATGAACAATCATTTGTAGCGAATGCGATTCTAATGTTTTAGGGTATTACCAATGATCGCAATGATATTTTTCAAGGAACTTTCAATCTGTACAAATCGTAAGAATAGACGACGACGACGCGACGGTTCGTGGAACGATAGATTTTTATTGAATAATTTCTTAGTAGCATTTATGGTTGGCCAACGGTTGGGAGTTGGTTGGAATACGATTGTTGGTTTTGTCTACGAATCCCTAACATAGGGCCTACGACGAAAATTTATGACAATTTGCCAACGAATATCCAACGTTAGGCCTACAATTATTATTGTTGGTTAACTGACAAGAAATTTACGTATGATAATACTACACTGGCCCAACCAATGTGTACCAACATTTAAATATCGTACACTCCCGCTCAAAAATATGTGGTCACTTTGTTGCAAGTATTATTTATTTTAATAGTACCAAATTGTACAATTTATACAATTTAATTATTACAATCTCTTGAATAAATAAAAGTTTCTTCGGCAGGGCTAACACTGTTTCAATCTACGATGATCCATTAGCGTGGTTTGCTGTCTTCTCAAGACAATAATAATAATTATTGGTGAGATATCTAATGATTTTATTATTAACTGTATAAACTAGACCGCGTAAAAAATTAAACGCGTCGTCCACATACTTTTGTTGCTACAACTAAAAATTTGTTGATTATTATATTCCAAATTGATTATTTGTTTTCTTATATATGGATATATTTATTTGCAATTTGTTACTGTCGCGCAATGGTTGGCCCTCTAAAGTTTTATTGTGCGCAGCGTTGGAATTTAATTATTTCTGTAATTTTTCCTTTTTCCAAGGAGGTGAGAAAACCCTTTTGGGTTTCTTCAGAATGGGCCTTCGTTTTTGAGATACAGGCTGCCGAAAATAAGTCGAAAAAGAGGAATAACATTTTTTCGTTTGGCAGCTCGTTTTCGAGAAAATCGAGTTTAATACTAGAACTATTAGAAATATTAAAATTATACATATGTTTTTCTGAAAAATTTGTTTAGTCAACTTCTGTATTGAAGTACGTATTTAAATTAACTGGTAGAAAATCTAAATAAATGCAATTTTGTCATTAGTAGTTCTAGTGTTAAAGTTCCTCCAGGTTCGCTTGCTTTGGTATATGCAGAAAGTAGAATTGGTTGATCATGGTCAGACACGTCAGTTAATTCCTATGCAATAACACGTTTATTCGCTGCATTTTCAAGCTCGATATTCTCGAAAACAAGCTGCCAAACGAAAAAACGTTATATCTCTTTTTCGACTTATTTTTGCATGTAGAATCACCCCCTGCTCGGTTGTGCTACGTTTTCCGGCCCACCCTGTATTTTGATTTCAATTTCAAATTAAGTTAAATAACACTAACATTTCATTACAGCGCGTATTTTTAGTAAAAATAAGATCTAATAACACTTTGTTGACGAAATAATAGCGTCCCGATTCACAATTTGAAACATACTGACAATTACCGATACCTGCGCCATATGTGGGATTACGGGGAACTAAAGAAAAAGTCGTCCATTTTGACTCTACTATAGGTGGCTTTATTTAATAAATAAAGTTTAAATAAAGTTTATTAAAGGTTAAATAAAGTTTATTATTAGCCGTATATAACTCCAGTAAGTTTTTTCCATTTTCCCCAATTTTTACCGTGAAAATATATTGTTATGTGTATATTATTAATGATGTACTGTAAAAATATCCATAAAAGAGAAGATCAGAATAATATGTTAGCGGACCCAGTTGGCCGTTCGTATTATAGCGACGGTGGCCCTTCATTGGCCATGATCGTTGGCCCCCTGCATAAAAAGGTGACATTTCGAAAGGTTTTCCAACCGATATTGCAACGAAGGCCCAACAAAAGTGCCAACCATAAATGCTACTAGGGTTGCTTTGACTTGTTACATCGTTTAATCATGATGTTCAATCTCATGCACGGGATATTTGCACAGGGCAGAGAAAACGAAACGCCGGACTCCGTCGGCCAGGTCGATGACTAAATATAATTCTTGAACGGAGCGCAGTCAAACCGTGGAAAATACGATCGCACTTTTCCGACTTGTCAAATGTCGGAGTGCTAAAATCGGTCCGGTTAACTCTCCGACCTCGCCGCAGTCTGAAAATACAAAGGCTGAGAAGATTTTTCCGATAACTCTTACTCCGTGATTGCACTGCAAAAACTCTCGCATTAGAGCGAAATGTATTCAGCGGAAACGCGAGATCGTCTCACAGAAACGAGAAAAACAACCGCCACGTGCGACTACGAGAATAATTCGTAGATTGCCTGACGTTTGATTGATCCCGGATATTGCTAATCGTGCAGTAAAACATCACAATTTCATTTCCGGACGTTTTACTTTGATACAGAACGTTTCAGATAATTATATATTTAGGACCACGATCTATTCGAGATCCTTCATTACTTCAATGACAAATATTATCTTCGATAAAATTGAGAGTGCCAATTTTTTCTTATAAGTATTTGTAAAAACAATCGAACTCGTACGTTAATTCGGAGATATTTTCTATGTATATTCTCTTTTCTATCCAAAAACATTGCGAGAAATGTCAAATTCACGATTCATCCTAACTAAAACATACATCTAAAGACTTCCTCGATTTTATCCTTATTGCTAATTCTCGGCCAATCCTTGTGCACTTTTTACCTGAAATTGATTCGAAACAGAAACAGCAATTGACATTTTTTCATCAACTTTGAATCAACTTTTACTATTGACTTTGTTTAATTATTGAAATACTGATGGATAATGCATTATACAAATGTTTCAAATGGAAATGTTTTAAAATGTTCAAACTTATTCAACGGTAATTTCATTTTAACGCAACCGTGATAGCATCGATTTTAGATTTCGATAGTAACTCCTTGAATCTTATTTTAAGACCCATTTGGTATAATCCTTTTTACGCAGAAATTGGCGTTTTTCTCCGAATTCGAGATAAAATATTGGGTATATTTCATTTAAGAGACCGAAGGTGACCCTGCAAACCAAACGACATTTGTTTGAAAATTCGTTTCGTACAACAAATAACTTACGAGTTGTATGAAGTCGCGACGTTACGGGTCACCATGTATAAATGCTTAAGGGAGACCGGGGCTATAAGTTTCGATTCTGAAGAAACATATAAAATGACGTAGAAATAGTATAGATATTTTCATCTTTAATTGGTAATTTATTGTTAAATATATTACGTTTTGAAATTCTAACCTTGAAATTAAAATATTTCAATAGATTTTTTATATTTCTCCATTTATTCGTCAAGCGAAACTTTTTGCCCCGTTGTGGGGCAAGTTGTTACTAAAGAATAAAATTTGCTAATGATTAAAACTTTAATGAAATATTTTATTTGCTAATGAAATTGCAGCACTATCGTATAAATAATATTGATTTATTTAGTTTTAGGTTCACAAAAATATGCTGTGTTTAACAGAACGTCAAAACAATATAATAACTCAAACATTATCTTTGGTATGAAATTATACTTTGGCACATATTGCATTCAATTCCTTAGTCGCCAAGAAGGTGGAATGTTATGTAAGTTAAATGTACTTGGGCATTCGAACGCTAATTTTCTGTCTTCTTGTGGAAAAATACCAAAATAAACAGATGAACGTGTCAAAAAATATTTTGCCGTACTCTTTTCTTCGTGCTCGTTAAAAACGATTCTCTGTTTTCAGTTCATTTAAATAGAATGCTAACTATATAATACTTCTTTAAAAACTAAAACACAACGAGAATTATATACGCGTACATATGCATACGTACCAAGTCACAGTAAAAACTTGCCCCGATTGGCACATGTGGAAATTTACAAGAATATATTAGTTATAGGTATGAAATAACTAATACCTATCGCAACGTGTTCTTAAATGTCATTTGATCGATAAGGATAAAAGAATCAGTGGCGTCGATATTAAATAATCGAAATAGACCAAAAAGTAAGGACCGAATAATATTTACTTACCCGGCACGTAACTAAGGCTTCGTTAAAAATACACGCTACACTACCGCGAACGCTACAAAAATGGACGGCAGAGTGTCTTTACCCACTTTTATAACAAAAACAACTGAGAACGAATCGCGCGTTCTTCTCCATTTTCATAAATAATGATCGGAACAACTTACCTCGGGAACTTCTAGGCCCGGTCTCCCCTACAGTGTTTTATTATTTTGTCATACTTCTCGGCAAGCACTGTCGGCCGAGGAAGCGCGTGGAAATTTTCCTTTCGAGTGAATTACGGACGCGGCAAAAATTCGACCGGTGCACAAGGGTTCGCGAGAAAGGGGTCACAGGTCTCCGGCAGCAAGAATAGATGAAGTCTTCCCGGTGACCCACAGCCTGACCTCTGTTTCGACGTGGGGTCCGGTGGGGGTGCGTCGATATCGAGAAATAATGCATCGGGTCCTCGTTTTGAGCAGGTCCAAACTTACATACGTCGGATTCCAAGAATCAATTAATCGTGACGGTGCACCGTGCGCGCGATCGGTCGTTCGTGGAAAACGGAGAACGGGACAGTGTCGGCTGAAAAGAGAGCCAGAGGGAGAAAGAGAAAGACAGGGGTGAGGTGGGGTATGAGAAAGAAAGAGAGAGAGAGAGAGAGAGAGAGGGAGAATGTACGAGAGGGTTCGCGAGTGAAAAGGGCGAGGGGAGTGTGTGACTCCACATCACGTTAGTTCGCGTGATACCTAGTCGTCTTTCAATCGAAGTCAGTAAAACGTACCTCCGAAATGTGCACGGCATAATATATTCAACGCGATTGTGCCCCTGCACAAAGGAATTACTTTCGCGTTGCACGTGTGCACGGTTTTCCATACGCTCGCGTCGCGAGCCTAACTTTCTTCGCAGCAGGGAACCGCGAGGGTGGGGAGAGCACGCATTTTTCGCCGATACGTCCGCGTAATATTTTTTTGATTTTTTCTGCATTTCACCCGCGAGTGATATACTTGCCGCGCTCGCTGTATGTATGTTTACGGATATAATACGTGTGTACATAGGGCTACACGCCAGTCCGTCTGTCACGAGGCCTGCGGAAGGAACGGCCGCGCGGCCGCTCGATGGGAACACACGCTCTCTCGGCGCGGCGGCATGGCACCGCGAGCTAAGCGATTTCGCGTGCACCGGATGGAATAATGCACGATGCACCCGTTGTTCCGCGGTTGGAAATTGATGTCCGATAGACTATGAGCCTTCGCTCTAGAAACTCAACTGGTTCTTCGGATTTTTTTCACTCCACGCTGTGCGTCAAGCTACTTTGCCAGCGATTTTATACGCAGCCTCTGTTCCGATACGTTTGTTACCGTTAGACCGCGGATTCTATGCATTTGCCAGAAAAATGGGCACGCACGATTTAAAGCAGCGGACATGTTACAAATATTTAAGGACATCGATGTACTAATTTCAGATTAGCAAGATAATTGAAAGAAGAATACAATTTTTATTTGGCAAGTGTGTCCTACAATCATCGCGAACATTTTCTCTTTTGCGTAAAGATTTGTAGTGTAGTCATCAACTTTTTTTTAGTTTAACTGGTTTGTTAGAAATTATTGGATTTCACATTGAACAGTTGCTTCGCCAGTGTTTTTTTTTTAATCTAAAATCTCCATATAGCGATACGTTTGTAATAATTTTTTTAGTCTAACTGGGTTGTTAGAAATTATTGGATTTAACATTGAACAGTTGCTTCGCCAGTGATTTATTAAATTTACTACCTCCATATAGCGATACGTTTCTTATCATTTTGTTTAGTTTAACTGGTTTGTTAGAAATTATTGGATTTAACATTGAACAGTTGCTTCGTCAGTGGTTTTTTTAAATCTACCACCTCCATATAGCGATACGTTTGTAATCATTTTGTCTAGTTTCACTGGTTTGTTAGAAATTATTGGATTTAACATGGAACAGTTTTTTCGCCAGTGTTTTTTTTTAAATCTACCACCTCCATATAGCGATACGTTTGTTATCATTTTGTTTAGTCTAACTGGTTTGTTAGAAACTGTGTGTTCGGTTTAACATTGAAATCTTCTTCTTAATGTGTTTAGTAGGTTGCTAATAACTAGACTTCGGATCTTTATGCAAGATAAAAATGTTCTGCATTGATCGTGGGCAGCAGGAGTATAATAAAAATTGATTTCATCCCTTAATGATTTTGTTGCATTTAAAACAACGTTACCTTATCATACGTTACGTTATCATATATCACTCAGCCAATTTCTTCATAAATGCATAAAGATCCGCAGTTTAATAATAACATAATACCATCTTTAAATTCCTTTAATTATTCTACTGTTTTCAATTACACCTGCTTACTTTTGTCATAGATGCATAAAATTCACGGCGTAATCATCATTTTTTTTAATCTAACTGGTTTCTTAGAAATTTTTGGGTATAGCATTGAAAAGTTGCTTCTTCGGTGTTTTTAAATCGTGCATCTATTGCGATACATCTGTAAAGATCTTATTCAATCATTTGATCATTTTCATTGAATCATTGATCATTTTTATTATTTCAATAATTGTAAAATAAAAAATCTGGAACCGGTCGTATCGACCAGTGGTGGTAGGTTTAGTGTTAAACAATTTTATGATATAGATCACGAATCTGAAACTAGGAGTCCCATAAAAGTTGAAACACGTGATAGAAATAGATCAATTCCTTCCTGTCCATATTAAATGAACGCACAAATCCTTTATACCTTCTTTAATCTTGGTCAATATTTCACTGAAAATAAAATTATTCTAGTAAAATCTTATCCCTTCATCGATAATATCTGTAGATGGAAATCGGCAAATCGAAATAATATAATTGTTCGAGTAAAATCTTATCGAATCGAAATATTTCTTTGAAATTTAATTGGTTTTCTATCCGCTAGGCTGAAGTATTATTTGCGTCTAAAGTCTCGAATTTCTCGAACGCGATGTCGTGCGAGTGCACGCGTAATAATTGAAATCGAGTTGCACCGCGGAGACCAGCTGAGTTGCGAGGCTTAAATATTTATTCTAAAACGTTTGCCGTCGCGTTCAGCATCGCACACTACGGCAGTCTGACGAGCCGTACACTGTAAGCGCTAATGTTTGTGTCGTATTAAGTAGCGGTGTCGATAATTAACATGTTCGCTGCGATGCACACCATTGATGATGCATTATTGGCTTTTCGTGTACATAGCCTGCTGCCGGTGCACCATGCTGCGAACACCGCTAGAGCGCAGGCACTTCCGGCGCGGCGTCTCGAACAAGAAGCTTGCCAATAAAATTATTTCATTTATTATTAATCGAACCAACAACGCCTTTCCCTTTCTTCATTCAACATCCTCCATTTCTTCAGAACCATCTCTAAATTGTGAAATAATTTTATTCCACATAGCTTGCAACCCTCAACTTCTCAGCTGTGTACGAGGAGTAATAGAATTAATTACTTGCTATTCGCGTTAAAATTGCTGTGAAAAACATATTCGTGATTCTCGAACATTTTATATACCATATTAAAAAGATTAAATTCTCTAAATTCTTCAACATCTTCGGCTGAGAGGTTCGAAGAAGTATTCTCGATTAATTCGAAAACATCGACAACGTATGATTTCGTGAAACGAAATCGTTTCTTTACATTGAACTTCGATGATAGGCGGATATTCGAGGACACATAGATTCAAATTATCTATGGCGCTTCTTCTTATAATTATTCGAACCGACAACGCCTTTCCCTTTCTCCATTTAGCATCTTCCATTTCTTCTTTCATCTCTCACTTGTGAATAATTTTATTCCACAAAGCTTGCAACCCTTAACTTCTCAGCTGTGTACGATGAGTAATAGAATTAAATTACGTGCTATTCGCGTTAAAATTTCTGTGAAAAAACATATTCGTGATTCTCGAACAGTTTTATACTGTATCGAAAAAATTTTATTCTCTAAATTCTTCAGCATTTTCGCCTATAGAAGTCGAGCGACAGAGCTGGGAGGTTCGAAGAAATATTCTCGATTAATTCGAAAACATCGATAACTTATGACGTATGATTTTATGAAACGAAATTGTTTCTTTACATTGAACTTTGATAATAGGCGGACACTCGAGAAGGACACACAGATTTGTAATAATCTATGGTGCTTCTTCTTCAGCCCCATGAACGGAAGCTTCCCTATCCCGAAAACAATGTCTGCTAGATGGAAATTTCAATTGAACCACGAGAATGCGAGATCCATGATTTCCGGCAGTTCGGCGGATTGTTAGATAGTCAGGTTTGTCACAGTATGATAGAGACCATTAACACTCTTAATTAACTTCTGCGTTCGATGAGAGGCTAAAGGCGCGGCCAGGCGTTATGGAATGTATTGGGCATTTTAAACTACGTTTAAACAAAATTATAGCTACCTATACAACACCAAGTAATATATATACACAAATTCTAATATATAAATATATATATATATGATGACGATGACGATGATAATATTATATATATATACATATATATGTGTGTACATGGGGTGTACCGTAACATGCAGGCAAACATTCGGAGATAACATCGGCGCATCGAAAGTATAAAGGGAAGCTCGTATAAACATACTGTTTATTTGATTTTGTTTTCAAGTTGTTCATAAACTTTATATTCGTTTACTTTCATGAAATATGTACGAAATGACCGATCTGGTGAAAACTTTGTTTCAGTGATTAGAACTGTTTTGTAGATCATAATTTCCTAGAAAAGGAGGGATACGTTCTCCAATAGCTGCACATTAGCAAAACCAAAATAGAATTTTATTTCGGTTTGAAGGAAATTATTGACATACATTTTTATCGGAATCTGTTCAGAATCTTCGTCACGAGTCAGACACGATATCGCAAGGCAAAGGGTTAATTCTGTTGCAAATTCTCTGTGGGAAATTTCAACCAGCCACGTTGTAAATGAAAATCGTTCGAGTCGCAACAATTAGAACGTTGCAAATAAGAAAATATTGATTACGTTCAATTGTAACAGTAAATTGAGAGAAGTGAGACAATTGTATTCATATAAAAAGAAACTATGAAGCAACGGTTTGGAGGTTGTTCCCCTAAAATATTTTGTGATTAACCAAGATAGTTAACCTCTTGACAGTCACGAATTAAATGAATTATACATAAGTGGACTGCGGATGATCTTCGTGCGATTATGGGTTTTGAAAATTTTCAAAAAATGTTAGGATACAAAATATGACAGAATGTAGTACGATTTTAATATATTTCAGATCTAAAAGGACTAGTACCACGGAAAATAAGAGTTTATTTTATTCTACTTTCTTAATACTCTTTTATAAAAATTGAAAATTGCATAAACGTCCGCAGTCTAATTATAAGTACAGTATTTTATCGATAATTGTCCCGAAGGCGGGTCTGTCCAGGGACAATTATCCGCCAGGGATGCTATTTTTCGACTTTTGCCGAACGTAGAGAAGGACAGCCGAGCTCGAGAGGCCTCGGTCGCCGAGAAGTGTAAACATAACTAATCCGATGTCAAATTTCTTTATTTCTTATTATTTTTTTATGGAACTTTCATCAACATATTCGTGGCACTTTTCTAATGCAAAATGATACCAAATATGATATAATTCCGATGATATCTACTCCTGTAATGAACGAAGAAAGTTTTCAACGCAAAGAACTTCCCATACGCTGTTCTTCGTTACGTTCAAAATTTTCATCGTTCATTGCACAAGTAAATATCATGGAAGTTATATCATATTTGGTATCATTTTCATTAGAAAATTGCAACTAAGGCCAAACAAAATGCCAACCGTAAATGCTACTAGGGATATCCATCACGTTTTAGATTGAAAAGTATAGTTATGTTTCTCGTTTAACACGAATAATGTTCATTTACCGGACAGATCATCCTTTATCGAAACATACAGTAATTCTTCTATAGTCGCAAGAGCCTCGGGGAGGTTCGTTCGCACAGTTCGTAGACAGACACTATTTGTTTGATCTTCAAAGATCGAGCCGAACGTAGAAAAGGACAGCGCGTGTAAAGAGAAACCGCTCGCTGCCGAGTCTCCGCGTCACTTTCTTTCACATACGCTGTCCTTCCTTGCGCCCGAAACTTTCATCGTAAATTAATAAATACAGTTGAAATTACATCGTGTTTAGTGTAATTTTAATCAGAAAAACGCCACGAATATGTTGGTGAATGTTCCATAAAAAAATAATGAAAAGTAAAGAAGTTTTGTCATTGGGACATTTACGGATAAAATACTGTAATAAATAAGTTAAGACTTATCGTTTGTGTAAGTTCGACAACTATTTTCGTATAAGAACGAAACAAATATGTTCCTGGGATGGTAATAGACAATGTTATCGTTGATATTTTCTGTTTACACTAAACAATATTTTACTTCAATGTCTACGGTGCTATGAGAAATACATGACGTATTAGAGGCGTATTTGCGGGTCAAGGGGTTGAAGATTTAAATTACATGATTTTGCACGAGAGATCTCTCCTCGAAAGTAATTCTCTGTCGACAACGACAGCTTGAAAACAAAGCGAAGTCACCGTTTCTATGAACCGTTGTTTCCTTTTTATGGTTTCGATGCGTCGAGGCCACCACCGGATCTTTTCCCGCGCGTCACGGGCCACCCTGTGTACACGGAAATATATTTAATGAATGTTCCTATATTTATATTATGAATACGTAATAAGTGTATCATATTAATATTCGATGGCGATTTCAGGTTTTTACCAAAAGCGACAGCAAACAAAAAGATTAGATGTCTGTTTAACTATCGAGTTAACATAAACGAATCGGAAGAGGGCGAGAGAGAAAGGGAGAACAAGCGTAGACGTAAACAATAAAACAATGGAGAGTATGTAACGTAGGAGGAGAAGACGGGGTGGGACAGTTAGAGGGATAGATAAACAATTTTGGTTTCGCGTAGGATCCCATCGAGAACAATTTTTCGGGGTGAACACGGGAAAAGAAATTCGACGGGGGTGAAAGAAACCATGAGGAATGATGATTTTAAGCGGGTTTGCGTGTGTTGGTGACGAGGCGAGGGTCTTCCTATACTGACTGAACGATCAGATGTGATATATGCATAAGGATTAATTAATAATTATTTACTCCAATCGTATATATATATATAAATATATATATGTAATTAATATTATTAATATGGTTATGATATACAAACATTATATCTATATATTGTGTATAAGTAGATAGGAACATATACAATGTTTTTAACTGGTTTATCTATGTTCCGAGGATATATGCTAAGTGTATTTAGGAAGTTGTAAGAAGGTCTCTCGCCGTTAATGTTTAATCGATAGAGACCATGCGAGTGATTATGTTCGCGACGAAAGAGAATCGAAACGTTCGTGGAAACGTTTCATCGTTCGATCGAATATAATAATCGAACCGAACAAGTTCGACGATATTCTTTTCTGTTGCTCACCGATTGGCTGACGAAACCGATACGCGGATTCTCTGCTCAAAATAATGGTTCAATAATCTGTTCCGTCCAACGATATTTCAATCGTCAGAATAACGCAGCTCCGAAAGAAATGCGTACGCTGTCTCGTAATCCGATAAAAATGGGATGCAGAATTCGATAGGGAATAATAATCTAACGTATTGTTGTCCCTCTAACTTGAGAGACGTAACAATTCTATCCAGCACCGTCCACGTCTGGGTACTCTCACGCACTTATGCTATTCTTTACTCTTACAATAACCAGCAGCGGACATTCCCGTGCACCGGTTTGGGGACCTACTCAATCAACCAAAATTAATAAATACCAAAATTTTGTGTATAATTTATATTTTCTTAAGTTTTTAATTTAAATTCTTTTTAATTGTATTTTTTGAACCGTGAGGGGGTCCTTCGAAAGAACGAGAACTTGGGCTGCAGCCCACAAAGCCCACGCCTAGATCCGCCGCTGATAATAACGCAATGATAAATCTCGAGGAGACAGAGTGAAATAAAAAATTCCTGAGAATGAGAAACGGACAGCGGATCTTGACGCAGAATAAAAATTTTCTACCTGAATTGCAACCAACTGGGGCGAAATAGAAATTCATTTTCTTTCGTAATATGTTTAATAGGTCGAAAATGATATAACAGTGTTTTGAAATTCTCCTAATGCGTTCACTGTTTCGAGTTACACCTACTCATTTTTGTTATAAACGCATCAAATCCGCTGTCTAATCAGAAATGTCGAAGTTTATACTGACATGATTCAGTGGATCGACCACGTACACTGACACTCACAAGCGGACTGCGGATCTTAGTGCGAAATAAAAATTGTTTGCGTCGATTACAAGAAAAGGGAGTTACACAAAAATTCATTTGTTCTCTTTATAATTTGAATAGGTTGTAAACAATGTACCCGTAATATTGAATTCATTTTACGTTTCAATCTCGGCGCCCACGCGTGGACATTCATTGAAAAGTATTACTACATATATTATACAGTATTTCTTTCGTCCATAATATCCGATCCAGAGGTACGATCATCCGATTATTTTGAGCAGCGTGTACGCGGACGAGTAAAGGTTCGCTGAGTGGAAACACGGCCGTCATTAGTATAGGCCGGAACATGCTAAATTTGGCAACGCTGTCTCAGTCCGATGTGAAGTTGTCCGCGTTACATCACGGCCATACGCTACCATATACGCTCTGATCGTACTAGAGTCGCCAGATGAGCGGACGGAACGCGATTTAAGGGGAAAAAGTTACCCCCTCTCTGCCAGATATGCGTCACGTGATGCTTGGAGACCAGCAGTCGTAGAAGGGGAAGGTAGAGCGGGAACACAAGTATCGATCTGGTGACACTGCATTAGATTGTATTTGTTACAAAAATGGAATTCAACCGCGAAGCGGCACAAAACTGCTAGCATTATTAACAATGGGTTTGGTCAGGGAGACTGTTAATGAGCATACAACTGGTTTCAACAATTGCGTGATACAGATAAAAGTCTCGAAGATCAAGTGGCTCGCGGACGTTCTTCTGCAATTGATAACGATGAACCAAGGGCTACTATCGAAGCAGGTCCTCGTAGAAAAGGAAGCTAGAGTGGGGACAGAAGTCTTAACCTAGCGACTCTGGATTGGACTAATGCTGTGAAGCATACAACTGAACAACTGGTTCCAACAATTGCGTGATACAGATAAAAGTCTCGAAGATGAAGAGAACCCGCGGACGTCCTTCTGCAATTGATAAGGATGAACCAAGGGCTACTATCGAAGCAGGTCCTCGTAGAAGGGGAAGCTAGAGTGGGGACAGAAGTCTTAACCTAGCGACTCTGGATTGGACTGATGCTGTTTCTATGTGGTGCTGCCACATCAGAAGTTCCGGGTCGCAAAGCGACAGAAGCTGCACGCATTACATATTTTCGATGGGTTTGATCAGGGGACTGTTAATAAGCATGTAACTCAACAACCGGTTTCTAGAATTTCGTAGCACAGATAAAAGTCTCGAAGATGAAGAGGCTCGCGGACATCCTTCTGCAATTGATAACGATGAACCAAGGGCTACTATCGAAGCAGGTCCTCGTAAAAAAGGAAGCTAGAGTGGGGACACAAGCCTTAACCTAGCGACTCTGGATTGGACTGATGCTGTTTCTATGAGGTGCTGCCACATCAGAAGTTCCGGGTCGCAAAACGACAGAAGCTGCTCGCATTACATATTTTCGATGGGTTTGATCAGGGGACTGTTAATAAGCATGTAACTCGACAACCGGTTTCTAGAATTTCGTAGCACAGATAAAAGTCTCGAAGATCAAGTGGCTCGCGGACGTTCTTCTGCAATTGATAACGATGAACCAAAGGCTAGTACCGAAACAGGTCCTCGTAGAAAAGGAAGCTAGATTGGGGACAGAAGTCTTAAACTAGCGACTCTGGATTGGACTAATGCTGTGAAGCATACAACTGAACAACTGGTTCCAACAATTGCGTGATACAGATAAAAGTCTCGTAGATCAAGTGGCTCGCGGACGTTCTTCTGCAATTGATAACGATGAACCAAAGGCTAGTATCGAAACAGGTCCGCGTAGAAGGGGAAGCTAGAGTGGGGACAGAAGTCTTAAACTAGCGACTCTGGATTGGACTAATGCTGTGAAGCATACAACTGAACAACTGGTTTCATCAATTGCGTGATATAGATAAAAGTCTCGAAGATGAAGAGGCTCGCGGACGTCCTTCTGCAATTGATAACGATGAACCAAAGGCTGGTATCGAAACAGGTCCTCGTAGAAGGGGAAGCTAGAGTGGGGACTGAAGCCTTAACCTAGCGACTCTGGATCGGACTGATGCTGCCTGTATGTGGTGTTTCCACATCAGATGTTCTACGTCGCGAAGCGACAGAAACTCCTCGCATTGTTAACAATAGGTTTAGTCAGAGGACTGTTAATAAGCATACAACTCAACAACCGGTTTCAACAATTGCGTGATTCAGATAAAAGTCTCGAAGATGAAGAGACCCGCGGACGTCCTTCTGCAATTGATAACGATGAACCAAAGGCTGGTATCGAAACAGGTCCTCGTAGAAGGGGAAGCTAGAGCGAGGACAGAAGTGTTGATCTGGTGACTCTGGATCGGACTGATAGAGTGTTGCCACATCACGTGTTCCGGCCTGTACCAAAGACGGCCGTGGCGGAAAGCAATATGAACGTTCCTATTCTTTTCGTTGTTCTTCCGCGAGGCTCAGCAACGAACCGAATCCCATCGAAATTCGTGCTTCGTTGCTTTCTACACGACTGTTTTCAGTAGAAAGGAACGAGTCTGTTATACGTGGTATAATTATACTTCCGCAGAAGGTCGAGAGAAAAATTTCCTCCACGAACGTTCGGTGTCGAAGACATCGCGCGCGGTCCTCTTTCTCGCGGACTCTTAACGAACCGGTTACCCGGTTTAGGAGAAAACGAACAGGAGAAAACAGAAACAATTCGGGTGTGTTTCGAGTTTATGCGTTCCGTGCAATAACAGTTTGCTCAAATCCTCGGTGTCCGTCGGTCCGTCCGTACGGAACGACTACTCGTAAGTTTAAACCGTCAAGTGTACATTTTTCTGCGTAAAGACACGTACACGCGTACACGAATACAGACACGCGTACACGAACACGAGGACACTTCTCGCACACAGATGTTCCGTATATAGCGCGACAGGAAAACGCGACTAGGGAGAAAACGTAGCGGCTAGCTAGCTAACTCGACTCGTTAAACGTAGTCAGACAATTTTTCGACCGTAGTAGCCCGAGAAAAAAACGGACTTTAATCTCCTATTTCAAACCTTTCTTCGAGTCTCTCGATGTTTTTTCGGTGTCTATTTTAAAGAGATTTAAGCAAACTAAAGCTAAACAAAAAAAAAAAAATAATAAAACGTTAGTATATATTAATGAACAAAAAAAAACCACGTAACTGCGAACGATTTCAGCGTTTAGCTTCGTCTGTGTAATAGCGTATACAATTGTCGAGACAGAAGCAAGGGAGGCGAAACACGAGCGGTAAGAAAATCTTTCGGACAAGTGTGCACCCGGAACGTACATACGGTATTCCCTCTCTCATCGAGAGAGGTAAAGTTGTTCGGACTTGGGTGCACGGTGCTCCCATGCTATTTCGGCAAAATTAATCGTAGGTGTGTTTATAGAATCTTTCCTCTAATCTTCTTCCCTAAACTTCGCGTTATCTCTAGCAATAATAACGAACAACGGCTACTATAGCGACGATCCCCGGATGTGTTGCAGCTCGATGGTAGCCCGAGCTGATGTTCACAGATCTATCTCGGTTAGGCTCGAATACCATCCTTTCGCTAATTTTGCTGAAATAGAGATCGCGCCCCACAACCCAACTGAGAGAGAAACCGAAAAAAAAAACTCAGTCCGACGAGGTCTTCGAAACAATGGAGAAGAGAATGAAAAAGAGAAAGAAAGAAAGATAAAGAGAGAGAGAGACGTTCGAAAAAAAATATTGCGAGGCGACGAAAGGGGAAATCAGACGTAAGATTCTATGGGATTGAAGTACCCGTATTCGCACGCCTGTTCCCCTCGCCTCTCATCCGAGATTTGCTCATACTTCCCCGAAAACCCCATTCACTTGTAGTATTTGACCCCCGCTCGCCGGTCTCTGAAGCTTTAACGAAAGTCGATTTAGCAATCACATTCATCCGGTTCTTGCGAGGATGAATTAAAGGAGAGAAATAACGATATATGAAGGATATTTCGTGGCCGTACTGTAATAACTGTTTGTCGTACCTACTGAATAGATATTAATGATTACGATGTAATAACTAGCATAATTAAACAAATTGAGGGGCGGCGACACGCGCCACGGGGCCCGCGCAAAGGAAACGGTTTGTGGCGAACGAGGCGCTGACCTCACGTGGATGTTAGAGATATTTTTCAACTTGTACTAAATGTGATAAACCGATGAATTGACAATGAGCAATCTAATTGTAATATATATAAACACTATACTTATATATTATATAAATATATATATACATACTTATATATATATAATTATATACATATATATATATATATAAATATATTATAAATACATGTCTGTCGTACAAGCCGTGGTTAGGTTTTACCGTAAAACTAGTACGTGTTAGCTTAATATGGATTTTACACGTGTGAAGAGAGAGAGAGAGAGAGAGAGAGAGAGAAGGAGAGAGAGAAAGAGAAAGAAGGAGGGAGAGTGTGAGAGAGAAAGAGAGAGAGAGAGAAGAAAGAAACGGCCGAATGATGCGCTGTGGTAAATTTATTTCCTTTCTCCGCGTACGTTTTAAGCGGCGATAGGAGAGTCTAAAGTGAAAACTACATAATGCCGAGAAGAAGGGAAAAATGTGGTCACAATGTCGCATACCGTCTTGAAATCTGTCCACGATTTTTTTCCACTGACGCCGGGCGCTGTCTCCGCGCTGTAATTCTAAGGGCTAGCCACTCGGCGGATTGATCGATTAATTACTTAATTAATTAATTAATTAGGGAACTCCCCGGAAGCGGGCTGAACGCTTTGCATCTGCCTTCTCCACGACACGAGTCACGGACAAGTGACAACCGATCGTTTTTCGACTTCTTGGCGACGCAGGTTCCTTCGAACAATCTTTCTTTCGTTTTTACCGTCAATTAGCGATGGCGTGCAAGATCACTAAACGTGCAGAATCACGATCACGGTTGTGATTTTATCTTCATTCGCGTCGCGATTTTTTAATCTGTAGTGAATTTGCTCACTGTCATTCTAATTTTTCATCTCGATTGAAATAGTTCTTTTTTAAAAAGGAACAGTCTGATTGCGTTTTCACGTTGCAGTTGCACGTTTTCTGTATGTGAACGTAAATTTACTTCATTTAACGGGTAAATAGTAATTCTTCCTCTCGATTTTGAAATCGTAATATTCATCTAAATAGTATAAAAGTGCAGACAATTTCTTTGTACAGTTACTCGAATTAATATTCGGACGCTTTGAAAAAGACGATAACTTCTTTAATATTGTACTATACGATTTGAACTTTTTGGGGAAGCTAGAGCAATTAGTTTACTACAGAATGATAAAAGAAATTTTTTCAAAAATTGCAATTGATCGGAATTGTAGAAAAAATACTAAAAGTATATTATTATTATATTAACTATATTGAAAATTTAAAAATTACGTTTTGTACGTCTATGTCAATTAAACATGTTCTGAAAATTTCGTCAAAATCGGTCAACGTTGCAATGAGCTACAAACGTTTAAAGATGGTAAAATTGCAGATTTTCACGTTTTTCGGCCTATATCGAAGAATTCTTACATCTTTCAATGCCTGTCGTTTTTACCCGCATCAACCGATTTCGATGAAACTTTCACAGTGCATATAATTGACACAGACCTGCAAAACGTACTTTATAAATTTTCAATATAGGCCCCCATAAAAAAGTTGTAAAATTCAACTTTTAGTATTTTTTCTACAACTCCGATCAATTGCTATTTTTGAAAAAAATTTTGTTCACATCCTGTAGCAAACTAATTGCTCTAGCTTCCCAAAAAAGTTCAAGTCGTGTAGCACTATATTAAAAAAGTTATCGTCTTTTTTAGAGCGTCCGAATATTAATTCGAGTAACCGTATACAGTTTTACGAGATGTTAATGTATCACTTAACGGTTATAGGAAACGGAAATGACAGTTTGAGAAAGGTATTTTGTTTTGATGTCGTTCACATAAAACGTACAGATTATGTCTCTGTGGTTTGCGCGAAGAACAGTTATGCTTTCCGCCAATCAGAAGCGATCACCGTGATTGAGAACGAACGCGATGGAATCGCGAGTGAACGAAAAGTAGCAGTTCACGCCATCGCTACCGTCAATTCGACAAAAAAATCGAAATATTTTTGGAAATGTTCGGTGAACGTTCGACGTATATGTAACATCGAAGGACAGGAAAAAAGTTTTGGGAATTTTACAAATACAGTGATCCCTCGACATAACCCTCGGGTAACATAATCTAACAATTTCTAATAAAAGATCATTTTTAAGCTTCCTTTTGGTATAGCTCGATTTTTGAAAAGTTCTATCCGATAAATAAGCTGTTCATTTGACGAACACTTCAAATGATCCGATGGCCATTTTTACGAAAGTTTTGTTATCCAGAGTTAACTCTTCAATGACGGATCCCGGATCTATTTTGATCCAGAATATTAAAATCGTTATTTAATTACTTGATTTCGGTAGAATTGATTGACGAATGTGTCTGCAAGAAATATCTTCAAAACTATGTTTTAAATAACTGATAGTTTAATCTGTGAATAAGAAAGTCCGCTGGCCGAGGGTTAAAGAAAGGAGAATAATAACATTGTGTGTATATAATAATTTTGTTTTCTGTATAATAATTTTTGTTGAATTACAATTTGAAAATCTCCTTTTACTTTTAAAGTGTGCTTTTTCCTTGATGAGAAAAATTAGAAGGAATTAGGAAGCGAGGTGATGAAATTTAAAACGTCGACGAATTATTTTCAGCCTATTACTAGACTTATTAAAGAAATAATTATTGTAAATTTCCACTGGATTCCTGTCTCTTCTAATCGAGACGAACAATTTTTATTTTGCACACAGATCTGTCGTCTAGTAACTATCCTCCAAGTTAAATAAAATAATAGAGTTCACCGATATTTTCCGCCAGCAAGCAATTACGATTTGATTTACAGGTAAGTCGAATCAATGATGAACAAAAACAGCTACGTGTAAAAACGAAATTCATTAGCAAATTGTCATCTTTTGGAACGTCGGGTTCAACAGCATGATGCAACAGCTCGCCGACGGTAACCGCGTTCGATATATTACTTATATATAAATAGCCGTTGGTACAAAGTTGCAAGTCCCATTTTAATCCGATCCCATCGACCGCTAGATCGTCGATCTCTGGCGATCGACGATCGATCGACCGACCAAGCAACGTGATCGACGACTATGTAACGGCGTGTAATTTAATTCCTAGCGTTTTATGAGCCGCCAGTCACGGCGCCCCACGTCAATGGCTCGCTTTAAACAAACAAAAAAATGAATAAACGATGAAAAAGGAAAAAAAGAAGAGGAAAAGGAAAAAAAGACGGGGATGAAAAGTACTGTGTAAAAAAAAAAATACACTATTACTGGTACATTATTACACTGTAACCAATTGTTGTCTACGATATAATGTTATTTTTCTAATTCATATTCAATTGTTATCGTTAAGAGTGAATGGAAGCGAGCGGATGTGAAAGAGCGAACAAAAAGCATGAGCGAGACGAAGCAAGAGCACACACACGCACACGCGAGCTATAGTACTTCACGGAAAGCTATGATGTCGAGCTGAAGCGCAACCCTTACTTCTTTCCAACTTTTTCCTCCCCAACGGAACGTCCTATACGAACGCATTCGTCAAGTTTCGTCGTGTAACTCGTGCTTGAAGCTTTCATTCTTCGGAACGTTCAATTCCGAGATCAGTTCGATGAAACCTAATTATTATTTGATTAAAAACGGTTACTCGTTATCGATCGCAGACAGTATTCTCAGATTATATGAGAGGAATCTGCAGGTGTTATTCTTCCATTTTTACTTCCACACGAACGATTCTTTCAATCATTTTTATTGCCAACAGCATGACAATACATCGGGTTATACAGTAATTTCATACTCCATGTATACACGTGTAATATCGAGAACGAGTCTAAAGTTTTCCGAAACGAAGTCTGACCAGTCGTGGACTCGATCTACTTGCACCGAGTAGTGTAGGCGTCTCTCATCCAAGAAAGAAATCTGTTTGAAATTACGTTCGTTCCACCACTTTCACAATAATCGTAATTAAACTACAGGTTCAATGTTCGTTTATTCGGTAACATAAGAAACACTGCAGACACAAGCCATTGTTTTATACTTCAAGCATACAGGTGTAATACCGAGAACGAGTGTAAAGTTTCCCGAAACGAAGTCTGACCAGTCGTGGACTCGATCTACTTGCACCGAATAGTGTAGGCGTCTCTCATCCAAGAAAGAAATCTGTTTGAAATTACGTTCGTTCCACCACTTTCACAATAATTGTAATGAAACTACAGGTTCAATGTTCGTTAATTCGGTAACTTAAGGAACACTACAGACACAAGCCGTTGTTTTATACTTCAAGCATACAGGTGTAATACCGAGAACGAGTGTAAAGTTTCCCGAAACGAAGTCTGATCAGTCGTGGACTCGATCCACTTGCACCGAATAGTGTAGGCGTCTCTTATGCAAGAAAGAAATCTGTTTGAAATTACGTTCGTTCCACCACTTACACAATAATTGTAATTAAACTACAGGTTCAATGTTCGTTAATTTGGTAACATAAGAAACACTGCAGACATTATGCAGCTATAACAGTAGTTGATTCGAAACGGTTGCAAAACGTGAAAGTACAATGATCGACGCAAATAAATTTGCTTTATTTGTTAAACGGATGACGAAGGAAGCTATCAAAATGGTGGACAATTGCTGATAAAAAAGATACTAGTCAAATGTTTCTGCAAGAACTGCTTGCTAACTGTCAATGAAGTATTACAGTTGTTTAACGGATGTTTGAAATTTGATAATGTCATATTTCCACTTTAGTTTTAATCCGAATAAACCAAACACGTTCAGTGCCGGATATCAACCCCGGAAATTTTCAGAAAATTCAAGTGTGATGATTAATAAAACCGGAACTAGAAAGTTAAAATGGATCACGGGAATGTTATTTTACACGTTCTAAAAAACCTAATGAAATTTAGTTCATTATTAAACATGTCAGCTAACGTGTTAACCCTCGTTCGTCCCTCATTTCTTAACATTCGTTAACATTTTGAGGAATGAATTACGTCGTATTGACGATACGAGGTCCATGTATTTACTTCCTAAAGTTGCAAACAAATAATTAAATTATTGTAGCAACAAAAGGCCAGTATACACTTTTATTATGTCCCCAGAACTGAGGACTTCGACATAGGGTTTAACGCCCTTATATTTATTCAGTATCCATGACAATTGGGTCAAATCGACACGAAGGATAGATGAGATGAGATAATATGAGAGAATCCTGGTTTGCATAAATCACAATAATAAAATTAGAATAATTCGGCATCTATAAAAATTGAGGGTTAAACGATAAAACAAACCTAGTCTGTATAAATTCCAGTGAAAAACACAATTCCTTCAATATCTCTAAAAATCGTGTAAAAATGGTGCGAGAGATGAACGAGGGTTAAAGGATAAAACAAAGCTAGTCCGTATAAATTGCAGTGAAAAACACAATTCCTTCGGTATCTCTAAAAATCATGTAAAATTGGTACGAGGGATGAACGATGGTTAAAGGATGAAGCAAACCTGGTCTGTGTGAATTGCAGTAAAAACGAATTATTCGGTATCCGCGAAAATTGTGTCAAATTGACACGAGGGGTGGATGAGAGATAAAGATTGAAACGTCCTGGTTTGCATAAATCACGATAATAAAACTAGATTAATTCGGTATCCATAAAAATTGAGGGTTAAACGATAAAACAAACTAGTCTGTATAAATTGCAGTGAAAAGCACGATTGCTTCGGTATCCCCAAAAATCGTGTAAAATTGGTACGAGGGATGAACGATCGTTAAAGGATGAAGCAAACCTGGTCTGTGTGAATTGCATTAAAAACGAATTATTCGGTATCCGCGAAAATTGTGTCAAATTGACACGAGGGGTGGATCAGAGATAAAGATTGAAACGTCCTGGTTTGCATAAATCACGATAATAAAACTAGATTAATTCGGTATCCATAAAAATTGAGGGTTAAACGATAAAACAAACCTAGTCCGTATAAATTGCAGTGAAAAACACAATTCCTTCGATATCTCTAAAAATCGTGTAAAATTGGTACGAGGGATGAACGAGGGTTAAAGGACGAAACAAACCTGGTCCGTACAAATTCCAGCGAAAGTCGTCCGGTAAAAAGCAATTTATAGATTGAGTGTAACTTACGAAACGGAGGTTAGTTGAAAGATTCCAAGCACGAGTTCGGATCGAAGCAAAACACGGTCCACGAGGACAGTCGGCGAGTTAACCGATAGATCAACCCCTACGCCACTCCTTGCCGTCACGTTTGACTCGGAGCTTTCGTGTGCGAGCGACGCAAAAGCGAAACAATGCGGTTGCGAGGCGTAATTAGCGGGACGCTGTTGCCGGGTGGCGCGCTGGTCTGTGATAAAAACAAAAAAAAAAAAGATGAAAAAAGTCGCGGACGCGTATTGTATTTTTTGTAAGGCTCGATTGTGCCAGATTTGTGATAGCCAAGTCCGCGACATCCTCGATTAAGTGGACGATGATGATGGGCAAGCGTGCCACCCCGGCGCCGAGGGAAACAAGCATGGCGACTCGACTACGACGAGTTTCTGCCGTCCGAGAACGTAGAAAAAGGAAACAGTGCTGAACGAGCCCCCCCGACGCGACGCGTTCTGTTTGTACAGAGCACGTATTAGAGCATTTATTATTGCAGTGTGGCGGGGAACAGAGAAACAGGCGATTAGGGGAACCGATGGGCTCAAAGTCGAAGCTCCGGAAGCTCTAGGGTCTCTGAACAGCACTGTTTCAAACCGTAACGATCTTCCTTCAGCTAAACTTCTTCCATTCTAACAATCTTCATCCGACGTTGTCCGGTGAATCGTTTCGAAACTGCTTGTTTGTTTATTTATTGTTCAGATGATTAGGAATAATGGCAGAGTTGCTTACCGTTAAGCGAGAAGAGGTGTTTGTACGTATAATATTGAAGAAGGCAGCATTTAAAACAATTATGTAAGGTATTTCGTTGCGTATGTATTCGAGGTATTTTGTACTGGTTCGAAATACTACCTACCAGTTTCACCAACGAGTTTCATCGGTAACATTTCTTGTACTTTCTAGCAGTCTGAGCTCCAGAATATTAGCATAGTTAGAAACCTATATAGGAGATCGCGAATCGAATGAAAGAAAGGGAAAAGGGTAGAAAGGGAGAATCGTTACGGGCGCAAACGATCGAGAGAAGGAAACTAGTCGGCGGAACACGCGAGGAGGCCTAAGTCATAAATATTGTGTGCGACACACACCGCTTTTCGCGTTCCATGAGAAACCGGCGGCGAGTAAAATGAATACGCAGTGTGCGTATGTGTGCGTGAGCATGTGTTGTTGTTGAATCTGGTGTCCACGATGCCAAAGATGTAAGTCATGTAATAAAGTTGTGACTAAGGTATTATGGTAACGTCAATGATAACGATGAACAACAGTGATAATCGTTATTGCTATCTTGTAACGTTTAATGTATATGAGTGTCGTGCAAAAAAAAATATGAGCGGCTGAGCTCCTCGGTGTTGTGGGTATACATACTCGTTCCTAGCAACTCGTATGACAATTACTACTCGATACTACTCATAACATTGCATTGATCTACTTTACTCTACGTATTTCAAAGATAAATAAATACATTCTGTCCAATCTCAATAGCCTGAGTGTTTTCTGCAGTACCCTCTACGAACTTCTAACGTTATAAACAATTTTGAATATTTAACCGATGAAAACAACGTCAATGGAATTAAACAAGTACACAGATATATGGTTCAAAGTACATCATTCTTCGACCTCATTTTACTCAGATAAATGTGACAAATATATGTTGGTAAAAGTTCCATTAAGAAATAATTCAAAATAATGTATTCCAAACTCGGCCACTTTCCTCTACACTGTAGAGTCTACAGAGTGGCTCACCTAAAGGTAGGCACCTAAATATTAATAATTGAAAACCAACTTTCCATCCACCATTTTTTAAAGTCGAAGATCGCTTCAAGGTCGTGTTGCTAACTCGAAGTACAGTTGAACGTCAACTATCATACACATTGTTAAGAGTGTAATTGATAATTATAAATTAGAGCAGAAATGAGAAGGTATAATTTCCACAGTATGAAAAATACATTTATTGTCCATGAACAATGTCGCCCGTAGTGTTGCTAAATATATATTTGCAACTTGTAAATGTCAATTTTACGACGATTTCCTGTGGAGAGGAATTTCTTATTTTTTGGTTAAAAAAAAGGTTCACAAAAATGAAGCAATCACTTTATTTCTTTCTCAACGATTTAATACAATTTTCTTATGCATTCGTATATTTTACAATCTCACATTTATATATATATTTTTCTCAATATTTTGGACTGTGCACTTTCCAGCGTTGTTTCGTTACACTCCGACACATCGAGCGTCGAGTATTTCATATCAATGTGTCATGGTACGGAATATTTAAAATCTATTTAATCTCTGATAAAATGCTTCCGTTTTTCTTATTTTCTATAGCTTAATATCTGACCCATCTCCTTTTTTCCTTTCCTTCTACCTTGTGTCCATGTCCAACACAAAAACCTTTTTTCGATACTCTAACTGAACGGTGGAAATAAAGAGACGATCGTCATATCGGTCATAATGCGTTCTTACAAAATATCGGTTACGATTTCGGCTAACAACTAGCAGAAGCCTACCCTTAAGAACTAAGGAGAATTCTACGATCTAACAAATCGTTCGATCGTCGAAATCCTTCGTCGAGCACGTGGTCGTCGCAATTCGGACACTTGTTACGGTTATAACATGGCAAACAAAGCGCGCGATACTTGATTTATTAGAAAACGTGTACGGTTAGCTTCACATGGCCCAGCCCATGATCATCTGGTTCTAGCTACCTCTCTTTCTTTGCTATTTCTTCATCGAATTTATTTCGAGATATGTCAAGAATTCAATACGCATGCAGACTATAATTCGCGAAGCGATCGTATTGCGATTCGAGCGTCGCGTCAATTCTTTGTGAAACATGTTGGATATAAATTGTAATTTTATGTAGACTAATTACAATTCTATTTAGTGAACACATTCTACATTTTGGCAGGCATTCTGATATCTCCGGAATCGCAGCATACTGCAACTGTGTCGATTACGGTCGAAACTGTATGTAACTTCATTGATAAGTAGACTAACAGTCCAGGTGTATAATTTAATAACGTAGAATTTAATACCGATCAGACTTTTGTTATGAATAAAAAGTAACAAAGTAGAAAATTTGCAGAAAAAAAACATTTTAACTGAAAGTAAACATTTAGAAAACTGCCTCTATCTTGAAAGTTAATTTTCTTGCTCGATCGAGCAATAAGTTAAACTGTACCCTGGGTAAACAGAAATTTTTGCCTTTCTCCTATGTAATTCAGTAGATTTGGGTAAGAAAATGCCAAAAATCCAAGTTTCAATTCCAGGAGAGCAGTGGTTCAAAAGTTATGAGTGTTTAAATTTGAGCGATTTTCAGTGTTTTTGACAGATAAGAAAGAAAGCAAAAATTTCTTGTTACCGGAGTTACGTAATTTATCAATATACAGCGTAACCCAAAAATGTTGTGCTTCCTTCAAAGGGAAAATGACCTCAGGAATCACCGCTTTTTAGGAAGTACAATATATTTGAGACACCCTGTATATGAAGAAACTAATTTGTTATTTGCTTTCAGGTTTACTGACAACGAGAGTCACCGCTACGGATGACGCATCTTAAGCTAGCTCCAATAACTGTAATATATTTACATGAAAAATGAATAACCGAAAATAAAATAAAATTGACAATACAACTTATAACTTCCCGTGTAACATGTTCAAAAATGTTCTGTAATAAAAATCACGAGTTTTCAGGCTTTTCCAGCTGTATGTTACCCCTCAAGAGGATCAACCGAAGTAAAACGTCTTTCTTTACACTTCCACAGAGTGTAAAACTAACACTGAAAGTCTGTGTGCAACGCTTAAGTCGCAACCACGATCGCAACACCATACTTTGTGTGACTATACAAAAACAGTGACTAGCTTAAAATTATGATTATACGATCGGTATCTATTGTCATAAAAACAACGGTCGCTAACGATCTGCGCCGTTATGCGTCTGTCGCTATACATCTTTTGCATGAGGAGGAATGGTTCAATGTGCAGTATTTACTTTTCTGTCGCTGTACAATCATACTTGTGCGTAAGTATCTCCAGTTACCTAGACCTAGTCTACGCATGGAAATTAGAAATCTTTTACATACATATAACAGTGATGCTGGTCAAGAGTCTCTGGCGTGCAAAGCGTTTGAGACCAGCATCGTACAAGGTGACGACTAAAAAACAGACCAATACTGTGCGCATAAGACCGCACGGCCGAAGTAAAAACTTCTATGGCGATTGCGATCTGCTTTCATTTTTTCTTTAAAAATACCGAGACAGTAACGGTGCAGCGATCGACCAATCTGTTCAAACTAGTAATGTGCAGGTTCCCGAAATTACGGTCTCTCACAGAGACGAAATGCGTTACGTGACAAGACCGTGGCTGAAGGGTGGAATATGGGGAAATACACCGCCCAACCCCGTCCGACTTCCTCTAATCCGACCCAAACAGTCGGGTACTCGACATTATTCCTAGTTCAAACGTAATATAAAATTAATTTAAATTCCGAAACGGAAGAACAATTTTCTGGCCACATTAAAAATGATTCGTCTCAAAACGCTCTACGACAAGTGGCTTTCGAAAAGTTCGTCATTAAATACATCCGAAATTTTTATTATGGGTTTCCGTCGATACAACGATTAAATGCGTTAGTTTTAAAACACCGTGGAAGGGTAGTCGTAGACGATTCTTCCGCGAGGTTTCCACAAATCATTCGTAGTAGACAGTTTGAAATTTTTATTATTTAAAATAGAATAACCGAAGACATAGACTTCAAAAGTTAAACAAATTGCACTAATGATCCAATCACAGGTTTCGAAATTTCATTATTGTAAATTCCATTCAGCAATTGTTGTTTGTCCGCGACCCGATCACGAACAATTAAAACGTCTTCCCTTGAGAATAAATTTCGGAAGCCATATTTACGATTCAAATAATTCCTATCTCGATGTCGTAAATATTACACCACGTGGTAAGAAGTATAATTAACTATTTAGCGGCAGTGATACGAGTCGAAAATTGTTGTCTAATAACGACAATCTCGTTACTTACGGATTTGATCGGAGCTGTCCAACTAATGTGTGACCCAAGGTACAACGTTTTATAATCATTTTTATCTAGACAATATATACATACAGGCTGAATTCCGTAACCATAAGTTTACAGCTGTCGCTTTGAATTGTGATACAAAAAGTATTTTACATAAAGAAAATCAAGTTAATTTGATTTTATCGCTATTCAAAATTAAAACATATAACATGATATGCAGGGAGTTTATGATTTTTCTAAGATAATATGTTCTCCATGTATTATAACTATAACAATTGTTACCGTGACAAACACGGTGATAAATGTATTAACATAAAAATGTAAAGATTTAACAAATTAAAAGACAGAACTCCATTATGTAATATTATTTATTTTTGTATCACAAAAAGCATTTGAAACTCCTGCGTTACTCAATTCAACCTGTCTATGCGACGATATATACATATACATATATATTTTTAAAACTTTACGCCTTCCCTAATATCTCCATTTCAAATTCAACAATTTTATCGTTAAAATTCTATTTTTCATTCACCGTTCACTATACAATAGGTTCTTTCCTTTTTGGCATCTACGCGACAAACAAAATTTTACAGAACACTATCCCACAAGGTAAGAAGTTGGACAGCCTTGTGTTAGAATTGCATACTATAAACAGCGACGAAATATTCATATAAAAGTTCCTGTTCGTTTTGTGACCGGCAATCATTAGAAATTGACTTGATATTGGTGTCTATCTATTACATGGATTTGTTTGGTTACCCGTTACGAGCTACGACAATGATCTCATTCGACTTCACTGTTTATAAACGATCGAAACGCACGAATGGTTTAGTGTTGAAACTATAGTTAGTGTCTCGCAAGGTAGGTGGACTGTTCCACTGTGTCCTTATTATCAAAACGGTAGACGAACAGAGCATCTGAACCATACCTATAATTGAAGAGGTTGAATGGTCCACAAAATGTCATTCAATGTGCGACTGTGCAGAATCAGCACAGTATTGCAAAAGAAGGGCGGCGTACGCGATTGTAAAAAATGATAGCAGAAGAAGTATGGAATCTGTACAACATGAACACGGCGTCAAGAAACCCGTTCATGCCCTATAGCGTCTGATAATGTTAATAAGAGATGATTTAGGGTGACAATGAGTTAGAGAGTCCTTAATTTTGTTTTAATAAAAGTTAAACTTAATCCATGCGTTGTATCATAATGTTCAAAGTTTTGGGACACTAAGTGTTTTAAGTATTCTAACAGCGATAAGGAGATGCTCTGAAACTGAAGAAGACATAGAATTGTCAATGACTGACTTTTAAGTCAAAGAGAAATTGTTGTCGAACCATTTTATCGTTGGAACAGGTTCAGTCGTGAGAGCTATAATGTTGCGACGATGAAGAATAAAAATTTACGACTTGAACGGAACTTAAGTCCTTCGACGAATATCGAATCGAAGCTACAGCGTACAATTTGTTCGTTGAATTTGTTTTAGAGAAAATTATAATATATGTCGCGAGACATATGTGCTGATAAAAGTCCATTATATGTATATATATTTTATAAATTATGTCCTATTCTCTCCGCATCTAGAACAGTCAGCAATTTAGGAGAAATCGCGTTAAACAACGACTCACATGACTATGTCATTACTACTGTTCAATGCACAGTCGACATAAAAAGTATGCCCTTTACATATATAATTTTCTAGTTAAATTGCACTGATTTGTTCGATAATTAGCTGCACATACCGAGTGTTAATAAATGCAAGAAAGACGCAAACAAGTGAACAGAGCTAGATAATGTAGCAACAAGACTTCAAGCTAAAGAGTGTTAGTACGTTACCGCTCGATACACTCAAACGTAAATCAACATTCTACATTTGATCTCTCAAATGGATTTATAGGGTAAAGATTATGTGCCGTAATTGCAATACATATACCTATGAACTGATTATAAAAAAGAATATTTCACGGGGAATAATTTACGTGTACGTATAAAAAAAAAGAGAGAGAACGAGTGGTCTGTAAGTGTGGATTAATAGAAAAATAATGATATGGGTAATCAAGTATTTGTTAAGAGAGTATACTAACTACAGTCGGACTTTCAACTCCTCCATTCTTTGCCGTATTCTTCGTCGCATCTCCTTGTATCTGAAAGTAAAGCAAATAAAGTTCAATTATACGTTCTGTTAATCGACGAACGTACATTTTGTTTATGTCGCTTTTTAAGAAAAGAATCGTACTTTTCCTTCAATAAACAAATTTGATGTTCCTCCTCGTAATGATAACGTTGTAAAATACCGTGACACTCGGCCAATGAGAGATTAAGAAACTGCGCGACGTCGGAGCTGATTTCTGGCGTGGACAGTTTATCCACTAGAAACAGTCGCGCCACATTTTCGTGCGGGCCCAGTACTACTCGAACTTCTAAAGGATATTCATCCTCTCTCAGTCTTCGTTGTTCTAAAGAGAAAGATGTTTAGCCCGAGCACATTGGTGAGATCAACAAAGTCGCTGATGCTGTTTTATCAGAACCTACCTCCATTATCGCGGACCACAAACAATGCAAAGTTATCCGGTTTAGCGTCAACTTTATACTTGTCCAACATAAGGTTGATAACCTCTTGAGTATTCACTAAGCTTGTAATCCACACGGACATTTGAGAGCCATGAGGAGGAGTAAAAAAACTGGTTTCACGATTATAGAAATGGCCGTTGATTGAACAACGACGCCGCAAACGGCTACGAGATTGCCGTCGACCTCCGGGTCGACGTCTGATAGCGGTAGAGCCTTGCTTCCGCCGTAAAACTACACCATCGAGCTAAAATATATCATAATTAAAAACATTCAAAGCTTGACACACAGGATAGAATAGATAGAATAGATAGAATAGAAAATCAGGTTATACTATTTCAACACGTTGTCTGCCGTGTTGGTCACATACGCCCCAAACTAAGCTTTCCGTTGAGGCCATAGAAAATTTTCAAATGACAGAGATTTTTAGAAGTAACAACATTAGTGTACATATACTACATACCTCCAAGCCACTATCAGTGGACATTGTCATATTGTCATCTTCTCGAAACTGAAGAGAATTAACGGAATCTGTGTCACTATCTCGATGTCTCTGAAGGCAATCAGGTCCCGACATCGACCGATTTAATCCTTTCTCTATCCAACTATCGTCAGTGCTGATAGATCTATTACTGGATGTGTTTCTTTCCAAATTGTCAAAGTATTCTACTCTTCGGAGCGTTCCGTTTCGATTCGGAGTTCCATGATAAATGGGTGTGTCAGTACTGGAAGAGCTGCCTATACTGTGCGTGGGCGTACTAGTTATACTGCTATCATTGCCCCGGCTTGTTTGATGATTCGGGCTACTAGTTTCTGAATTTTCACGGGAATCGGATTTTTCGAGACTTGATTGAGAGGAAAGCGGCATCGCGTCAGAACTGTTCTGTGAACTTATCGATGGTAAGTTTTCGGGCATTGTTTGATATAATTTGTTTCCATCTTCGACTTTACGCTCTACCTACAAAAGGAAACTTCAATAAATAACAATATAAATTGAAATTAACATATATATATAATTAAAAAATTGTCGTGCAACCTGAAGGAGTTCATCCAACTCGTCCCATTCCATACTTTTTACTTCCAATTTCATTGGCAAAGTGAGGCTTTTCAGATGATCAGGAGAAGTTGGTGCAGACTTTGCTTCAGTTTCTGTATCCGGTTCTGCTATTTCTTTCACCGAATTATCCTCCTTTTCCTCATCTTCTACATTCTATAAAAAAATAAAAAATAGATTAAAATATATCACATTTTCAGTAATTGCATGTTGTTACTCTAGAAAGTAATATGTACATCGGAAACACTGCGTCTGCACGAGTTTCTGTTCCGAGCTGTAACTACCGTACGTTGATCATCATCTTCTTTTAGGTGGATTACTCCTCTGACACCCCAATAAATTCGAAGTGCACCTTCTAATATTAATCGCCCATTGACCTAAGGTAAGAAGAATTTAAACTACTGTGCTTGTCTATTTGTAATTGTATAATCAAAATCTTATTATCACCTCACGACTTCTTATTCCTCCACTTTTGCCTTCATAATACTGATTGAAAACTTTCAACTTTGACTCTAAGTGAGATCTAAATATCAACAAAATTTAATTAATGTACCAATTTATCAAATAGATAATTTAATTGTTACATACCTTGGTAAAGATGGTCTAGCTTCTTTTTTTCCAAAACTAGTGTGTGATTCCACTCTTGTTCCATGACCGAACAACTGCGGTCCAAACAGTGCTCCATAACAAGGTACATGACAGTATGGTACACCTTTGTGCTATGTAACAATGTATAGAGTATAACATTAAATATCACCTTATAATTAAAAACATTATAATTCAGCAATATTATGGTCTATTAACAATAAATAAAGAAATTCAAAATATACCTCTGCATGCTGGCCAGGATTTAAACGTTTCCCACATTCTTCACAGCGTAAACATTCTGGATGCCAATCATATCCCAATGACTGTTTGCGTTCAGCTAAAAATCATCAATATTTGAATTGCAAATAAATAAATAACTTTGCTATATATTCGTATCAAACATATATTTGTTCTTGTAAATTTATTCATAAATGTAAAAAGTGTTATATAGAAACTTTAATTCATGTAAACATTCTATGACATATATTTACTCACACAGTGTTACTATGCTATTTCTGCAATAATTTAGAATTTGTTTAACAAAGGTACATTGAATCATCAAGGTTGCTAACAAAATGCAAAAATAAATATTTATTTTTATAGATTATTTACTTCTTTTTTAAATACTTAATACATTATAATCTGTAAATTGCAACAATAAAAATACGTATATTTTTATTGAGAAATATTTTAAACATCAGTAAAATATCCTGTGAATACACGTACAAGTTAATTTTCAAATCACTTTTTTTGTTTGTAAAACATATACATGTAATGTCCGCATGAAGAAAAATCAATTCGTTCTAATGACAAGAAACAGTTCTTGTCAAAATTAGTACGCCTTTTTAATATATGCGAAGATTGAGACTGACCGAAGTATACAGGTTTCCCACATTTATGGCACTTCCACATGACGAAGAGCACTTTAGGGTTTCATAAAATAATGAAAACTAATTTTTGTAGAGTTTTAAACCATTTTGTTTATACTATATAGATAGACAAATTGAAAATGACATGCGGGTTAATTGAAGATGTTACTAGTAAGGCAACCTTCCCTGAATAATGAATAGTTCCTGTTTGGGTTCGAAAACTTATCAAATACTTGACTTATGTTATATTTCTTTATCAGATTCATAGAATATAAAACACGTAGAGAAGAAATTATAATCTACATTGTAGCAGAGAGGATAGATTGTAGCAGCTCTCTGATTGTAGCTTCAACCAGATTGTACTTTGTAAAAATATTTGATGTTCCTAAACTCACCTAAATATACAATTGTTTGTTAATGAAGCGACTTAAATTCTATATAAAATGACTCGATTAAAATGTATTGAAGCATATGTAAATCAAGTACTTTAGAACAATTTATAAAATTTTTGGTTTACTTGAAATATTTATGTTTACATGAAATATTTACCAGACACCGTCGGCAGACATCAGAACGGAAATGTCCCTTCCGTATTCGCCTTAAGATGTTTTTCATGAAAGCAGCCTTAATGGCGCGCTTGATGAATTTAACGGAAAACTTACAAGCATACCGGCGTTTCAAAGCTGTGAATGTAACTTTTTCATTTTTTCGTAATATTACAAAAGTATACATTTAAAATAATGAAGATTATTGATAAGACCAAGTGAACATCTTTTCATACAAGAAGTATTTTCTAGTGTACTGATATATTGAAACAAATTAAAAATATACAGTAGAAACAGTGTAGGTTAACAGTCGGAAGAAGACAAGATGATACAGACAAATAAAAAGGGATATAAAGAATTGTTGATGCAAAGGATGTTCCTAGCTATAATCTCCACTATAGTAATACAATTTTTTCTCATATCAACGTTACTTCTAATTACAAATCTGAACACAAACTATGAATCGTGGTTACAAAGTACTTGGACAGCGATAACCTCGTTTCGCATGTGGAGTTATTTTTGTATTCTTGCTACCGTTACGTTCTTCCAAGGAATCATTTGTAGCAAGAGCTTCTCAAATACTCCACCCTACATGAAAAGCAGATTCGCAAAATTTTGTGGAATGCTCACGTCGCAGAGTATTTTACTATGTACTCTGCATGTTATCATCGGCGGCCTGCTTGTTTGGCTACATTTGTTAGTCAAAGGAGGTACACACAAATTTCTAACAACAGAATGCAAAGTTGTGTATGGAACTTGTTTGATGGAAGAACAGTACATTCTGTTCCTGAGTGGATTTTGGTGTGGATTATATTTTTTCTTAAAGACTAGCCTGTTTCGTATAAATTACTTAAAATTTCCTATTATATCATTGTCGAAAGTCTTTAGATTTAAGACAGAAATATGTTTGATGCTGCCGTCATGGATGATAAAATGTGTATGGCCAGTTGTATATTATTTAGTCGCTTATTACTTCTTGGGTTCCTATTGTCGTTCTATAGTATTGTTTCTTATTTCTGCACAATTGGAAAGTGAACCATTAAGTAGTATTTCGAATTTACTGAGCCTATCGTTGATCTTCCAATTATGGTTGTACCATTTGACTTATGTATTAACAATTGAAACCATGTACTTGCTGTTTGACTTGTACTTAACAGAGTGGGTTCCTTTTGACTTTAAACAAAGTCAAACATTTAGTAACGAGGACTCTGTGATAACGCTTACCGAAGCATTGTCTATGGATAAGATACCGATAATGCAACAGTTGGGCTATTTGGATTTAGTTACTATGGCAGAGAAGGAGAAATCGAGAAGAGGCATACTTTTCACATTGAGTCAACCCGGTGGTCATCCTTACAATTGGAATTGTATTGTAGAAAAGTGTACCAGTCTTATTAAGAAATTTTCAGACGATCTTAACGCAGCATGTACTAAAATCCAAGAACCACTGACAATGAATGTACCAACTTCAACCACAATAACAAAGAGCACAGCAATTCAAACAGAATATGTATACCGAATGCGTAATTTGGTACGAGAAGAAACACCAGTATCTGCTCAACAATACGAGATAAAGAAATATGTTGAAAATGAATTATTCATTCAAAAATTCATAAGAACGAAATGGAACAATTTTCTGACATATTTACTGTCCAAACCTTTGATTTCGTATATTTTTGGTGAAATCGAAGGTGGCCAAGTATGCCACATTTTATTCAATGGACAATCAATTATTTGGGCTGTTCAAGCTATCTCTTCTTTAGCTGTGTTGTCGTTAAATGAAGATTCATATGGAATCGTACAAAAAGATCTGCCGCTTATAATCAACACATTACTTGGTTTAAAACAAACACTTGATAAATTACAAAAGTCGAATATTATGACAAAGAAACGAGGAGATGATAAATTTATTAAACAAATTTTTCAATCTCTATGCGCCACCACAAAACGGAGTATTTACAGAGTTGTCATAAATTTCGAAACATACATCGGAGATTTGGCATTAGAACCAGCAACCATGGAGCATCTACATCATTTTCTTGTATACAGAGAATAAGTTTTGTAGTTCAATATTTATAACACTAATGTATATATCGTCATGCTACAAAGTAGTTACAAACTTTAGAATACTATTCAAGAGTCAAACCATATTTTACTTTAAAACTTGAATTACAGAGATTTCAAAACTATTTTTGTAATTGTTATATTTATATATATATAAGTTGTATTTGTCATCGCAGTTTTTTTTACTCGTACATTTATGGCCACTGAATCGAATGTTTGAAACTTTATGAGATATAAGTTTGTATTGAAGATAATGTATATGTGATAATACTATGAAACTTGTTATTTGTAAATTGTTGATAAATCGAATATTTTCCAAACAATATGAAGTTTATTTCTCGATATAGATAAAGAAAATGGTTCATAGTCTAGTTTAAAAAATGTATAAAATAATAATTCATTTTACTATTTAAAAATATGTTACATTTTTTTTAAAGCTTGTACAACACTAAGATTATAGAACAATTTATCTCTCAACAAAAACCAATTTTTCGATTGTACATCTTGTAACGTGCTTAAATAATTTCTTAACGATTTTGTCTCCGTTATTGCAGTCCCGTGCCACTTTAAATACACGGCTAAGTAAGCTTGTGCCAATTCAAAGTCTATTTTCTTTTCCATCATATAATGCATCATTTTCATAAATTGAAGTAATAAGGTGCTCGTTATGTTTTCATCAGCTGAGAGTGATTGAACTTCAAAATCAATAGAAGTTGGACTCATATGTTTCAATTTTTCGATAACCCCGTCAAATTCGTCGTTCGTAACAGACAATAAGGCTTTGCTGAAAATAGTAATGTTCTGTAGGTCGGGATGTGTACCCACTGTTTTGTCTGCCTCTGCGTTTTTAACGTCCGAAAAGTCAAATTTCAGTTCTAATGATGCAACTGTCGGCAAGAAAAATGGAGCACTTTCCGGTACTGTAGGTGCTTCGGTTGGTTTGTTTCGTTTTCTCACAATATCTATATTCAGTAGGTTCTGCCATCTTGAATTAGCGAAACCAGACATTGTAACAAGATCATTCTGCAGTTGTTCCGGAGAAACATATTCTGGCTCTGGTTCGATGAGCTCATCTTCCTCGATGTTGACAACTTCAACTACCGAACCAGGAAGACCGATCGTAGGAATAGGATCGTCTTTATTTATTGCTTTTAATGAGATATAGGAATAAAGAGTACGATTTCTCCATAAATATATCCCGAGATTACATACATGTGTTGTAGCAAGAAATTCTCCAGTCGGAGAAAAATGTAACGATATACATGCTTCTGGAACCTGAAATATTATCATAAACCATTAATAGATCGCAGAATAAGGAAAATATTGAAAATGTTCAAATGCAGTAGAGCACTTTGCATACTGATTTTTATAAATATATGTATTTTATAACAAGTACCTGAAAAATATCTATTAGATTTGAAGAGGGAATATCCCAGACGCAGATTGTACAATCCATTGATGCTGTTATTAACCATCTTGAATCTGGGTTAAAACATGCATCTGTTAGTCGTCCTTCATGTCCTTCGAAATGACGTACAACTCTTTTTGTATCAAGATCTATCAATACGATACTAAAATCTTCCAAAGCAACAGCCACAAGAGAAGTATCATTATGGTATCTCAACCATTCAATTGGTTCTTCCATTGCTAATGTTGTTCTTGGTTCTGTGACTCCTAGAAAATACATTCAACAGATTACATTTATATAGATAATTAAATTATTCATATGTAAATAGAGTTATTTACTTTTCCTACCTGTTTTTGATTTAAAATCCCAAAATTTGATAAAACTGTCCCTTCCAGCAGTAATTAGAGTTTGATTCAAAGAATCTACCATTAAACCTTTTACATGGCCATCATGGGCTCCCTTTTCTGGTCCATAGCTGTTTCTGTGAATTCCCGATTGTATATTAAACTTTTCTACATGGCCTGTATTGTAACCAATAATAACAAAATTTCCACATCTTGTCAAGCATACAGCAGTTGCAAAAACATTGTAGTTGCCTTTAAATTTTTGTGGAAACAATTTGTATTTTCCCATTTTTGCTTGATGGAATGACCATGTAGTAACTGTACCCAAGCCTGTGTGGGCTGCTGCAATATTATCCCACTCTTTTTCCCTTGTTGTTTCTGCAGCGAATGTAGTTATTGGAGGCATCATCATAGGATCATGAACAGCTCTTCCTTTTTTCTTTGAAGCTTTCCTATTGAACGAAGCTCTTCCTAAACTTTTGTTCAATATTTCCGTGACTGTTGAAAATATTCTTAAAGAAGAGTCACTTCCAGCTGTTAATATATTGTCACCTTGGTCTCCATAGAATCGTATCATAGTAGGAGGTTCTGAGTGAGCTTCTCTAATTTTCAAAAGTCTGCCAGCACCGTCAGCTAAATCGAATATCCACATCTTCAAAGAATTATCAGGTGACGATGATACTAACAGTGGCTCATTTGGTAAATATTTTAAACCAGTGACTCCTCCAAAGTGAGCCTTGTGAAGTTGACTCTCTACTTTATGTTCCTCTAAGTTCCAAAACACAATATGGCCTTCTAAGCTTCCTGTGGCCATAATCGGATGACCGTCTGTGCGGAAAGAAATGGATATGACAGCACCCCAATCTTGTACCAACTCGAAAAGACTTTCATCGTATTTGAGATTATGTAAGATGATTCTTCCAGTGCTTAAACCCACAGCTACAACATCTACCGCAGGGGCTTGTTCCAATGCTGTTATAGGTATATTCCAACCTTTAAATATATAAATGGACTTTACAACTTTTAAATTCCATAGCTGTAATTGGCCTTGTTCACTACCAAATAATATTTTGTTCATGTAAGTGTTAGGATGGACTAGCGTAGTTATTTTAAAAATGTTATTGCTAAAGTTAAGCTGTACAACAAGCTCTTCTGATTTAATATCCCACACTTTAACATTGCTATCTTCATCGATAGAAATTAAATGCGGACCAAAAGACAAGAGACTGTGCACTGCACATTCGTGTCCTTTGTACGTATGCTTCAACTCTGTACCTCTTCGCCAAGCATATATGACATTTTCGCATGCTGTATAAATGTGATACCTGTCCGCTGATATACATGTAATTTCACCTGGATGCGTTCCTGACACGCTAAGCAAGGTGAAATGTGCACAGCCGTACGTGTAAAACGAATTACCCACGCACGTTACTACGAGATTTTCTTTTCGCTGCTCAATATACCTTGTAACGAGAGGAATGTGATTACTGACATACCCTAACGCACGATTTTTAAAAAATATTTTACTATGAGCCATTCTTTCGTTACATTAGACGTCAAGAACTGTTTACACATGGAAAGTTAGGTTAAGGTATACAATCATGCTTTGAGGACATTAGCCATGGGTGCCTCCATATTGAAAATTATGAACAATGCCTTTCTAAGAAGGTAAAATCAGTTATTTAAATGGCGTATCAAAACATGGCAGTTTTCCAATGAATTTGTGGCAGTTTGTTTGAATAATGTAAGTGTAAACGCTTGTGTTTTATATTTAAAATCGGGTACGAACTTCTGCAAGCATATTAATTAATACTTAGTTCATTTTATAATCTTATTGATAAAAAATAATATCATGTAGACACAGAGAGTATCCTCTCTGGTAGACATAGACTATACACTGTTATATTGTAAAGTTTGATTTGAAGGTATATTTACTTACAAGAATTTTTATTGTCTGAAAGTAACAAGTAAAAGTAGCATAAACTTAAGTTAAATATTAAGATATGTGAATTGTTAACGTTCTTGCACATACAATACAATACTTTTCACTTTTCACACATGCAATTACTGCAAGAATCATAGCACCTTAATATGAAATCACAACGTCTTAAGAATTGAATACACTACAAAAGTTGTTAAATAAAAATGATTTATTCAGTGTTGATAATATTTGTTTTATTAATTTAATTATATATGCAATTTTATTATATTGAAGTACCAAAACATAACCAATATTCCGTATAACCTCCGGTATGGTCTAGTGGCTAGGATACCTGGCTTTCACCCAGGAGGCTCGGGTTCGATTCCCGGTACCGGAAATTATTTTTTTTCATTATAAAATTAATTTTACAATTTGTATTTCTATTATAATATTTATTTACTAACATTTTGTTATATTACACCTTGTATACATATTTATTTTACTCTGTTAACTTGTACAAACGAGTTAATTCATCGCATCTACGATACACACGTGAAATAACATAACTTGCGTCTTCTGCGATTATAATGATGGGTAACTTTAATTCCTATTCTGTATAATAAAAATATAAGTAATTTAAAAATGTTATTTTAAGTGATGCGAATTGTTACTAAATCAGTTATATGTATACCATTGTTTTGCATAAGAATGTCATGTTTTGTAGGATAGTGTATTGTTGTTTTTAAACATTTTATATAGTATTAAATAGAACCATATAATTTGAAACAAAGCTTTCGTCCAAAATTTTCATTTTGTCTTTAAAATGCAAAATGCAAATTCGATATGTCTATACTTTATATTTCTAACTTTGATGTGGAGATAAATGGCTATAATAGCACGATTTTACCGATTTGTAAAGGAAACCTCAAGATTTATTGCAGTACGTGGTGAGTATGTATAAAGGCAGTATTTTGTAATGTTTCAATTGTTTCATTGTATCACAGGCACACATCGAAAGAATTTTTCAGATTGAAGCACACAAAATGAATTTTTGTATCTTGAGAATGTGCTGTAACATTATGTTTAATTTACCAACGTTTTTCAAGATTATTTATATCGCGTTATGCAATGTCTTAGAAATTCAGTAGTTATTAGCAGTTTTGTAACAGAACAAAGGTTTATACTTGCACTATAGATATCTATAATGACAAATAATAAACATCTGGAATGAATGAAATATCTAACAAGTGCATATATAGCACCGATTGGAGTACGTGTATAAATTCGTGAAATTAATCAAGTCCTTGATAAGGACAACAGTAGAATGAATAAAATGTCTTCATGTGTTTCAAAGTAGGATATATGTTATTAGCCTATTAAATCTTCTTAATTTTCCCATTTGATTTAATTTGTATAAACGCAATAAGGAAAGTTATATCCATAAAATGAAAGGTATATATTGCAAACAAATTGCAGATTTGACGAATGTAATAATAAATTCAATAATAACGCAAAACACTGATTAATACAGTTCGATGTTAGTTTATTTAATCACTTCATTTTGTGCATAATACTTTTAATTTACACTTTTACACTTTGCTATTATTTTTAACATAATATAATATATTTCAAAATAAGTTAACAGGCTTCACTATGTATATTTTAACCACGATTCATGCAGTCTCCACGATTTTGCAAAGGATAATCGCATGTTCCAATGTTCGGATTAAATTCTGTTCCTGCTCCGCACGATAAAATGAAGCATCCGCTTTGATCGCAATGTTGGTATTTTGAGCAGTCGCCTGGATACGATAGAACTTCTCCCTGAAACGATAGTACAATAAATTTTAAATTGACTTATAAATCATTTCGAGTCATACGAACGACTAGTTTCAATATCATTGAATATTAACACATGCAGATTCTGCTAAACCAGTGGTCGGCAAACTGCGGCTCCTCCACAAATGACGTGTTCAAAATAAATTTATTTTATTTTAGTTTAATAGTATCTTAATACAATTTTCAGTTTTATTTATAGTGTATCTAGATTTAACCGGTTTTTAAAAACTAGGTTCTTGTAAAGGAGAATTTGGCTCTCAGAAGAAATCTAAATCGTTGTACTGTTGATATTTGGCTTTTCTGCCTAATGAATTTGCCGACCATTGTGCTAAACGATACGTTAACTGTAACGATAATTACGTTAACTAAAAAACTAATTGCGTGCCCGTCACTTCTAAATTATAAGCGGAAAACGATACTCACATGAGTTGATGCACTGAAGAAAAATACGATGCATGCGATTGCGCACAATAAAATCACTGTGAGCTTCATACTGGCTGTTGCTTCTTCTACAAATACGTTCTTCGAACTGAAGAAATCAATTTTATATACTAATCTCCTAACTTACTGTTACATAAGTGATATGAGTTAACACGTTATCTGGGAATACACGTTTTTCCAATGACTTCATGCATGTTTTCATCGTCGACGGCTTGTGCAAGATGACATTTTTTCGCAATTTAGTTCCTCAAAGCGCACAAGATCAAAGTCTCGGGCATGAGCGCATTTACTCGAGGTCAAACGGTCTCTAATAAAATTGGCTTTACTTAAAGAGAGTAATTTGTTATTTAATTGTTGGGTTCAACAATTGTGATTAGTTCAATTTTATTAAAATATCTGTAGACGACTAGCTCTACTGCACGTACATTGCAAAAACATCCATATACAAAAATATTCTTTTTCTGTCATTTGAACATTATAAATTTTCATTCAAACGCAACGACTTCGTTCAAATCGATGTATTTGACTTATAGGTGTTCGTTAATTAGTTTACTTTGTTATTTACGTTATTGCGTTACTCATCCGAGAAAATGTGAAATTTTATTCAAGTAATTTCGGATGTAGAAAATGCTGTGTACTCTTTTGTATAAATATACATATACAGTGAACCACGAAAGTATTTGAACGCACTTTAAAACAGTATAACTTTTTTATAATTGTATCGAACGACCTGATGTTTTGTATGCAATTAGATGCATTGGTTTACTAAATGATCTGCGAAAAAGATTTTCCAAAAATTACAATTTACAAGGTTGCAAGCAAAAATAAAAAGAGCATTTTTTTTAACTTTTTTATTTGGGCCTTTAATGAAAATTTGAAATATATGTTTTGGATCTATGTTAGTTATACACATGCTGAACATTTCATCAAAATCGATTAACATACCCAAGAGCTACAAGTGGTTAAATGTGGTGAAATTCATAGCCTTTCTCGACTTTTGGTCTGTTTCTGCTTAAAATCCACAGATTCTTACATCTTTCGATGCGCGTCGTTTTTTTCTTCGTCAACCGATTTCAATGAAATTTACGATACGTACATCTACGAAACGCATATTTTACATTTTTATTACGGGCTCTAATAAAAAAAGTTATAAATGGTGCCTATTTTACTTTCTCATGTAATTCTTAGCAATTGCAATTTTTTCAAAATCATTTTTGCATGTCATTTGGTAAATCAATTTTTCTATTTGCACAAAACAAGTCAGGCCGTTTGGTACGATGATAAAAAAGTTATAAGTTTTAAAGTGCGTTCAAATACTTTCGTGGTTCACTGTTTATGTAAAATTAATGCTAATTCAGATATTGCGATTTCGAGAAATACTACGTCAGCAAGATACTTTATTATCTTGTAATCCATAATTACTCGCAGTCACGAGCTAACGTTTCTGAAGTATTCTGGGGAGCTAACCCGGATACAAGTATCTACTTAGTTTACCAGCGATACAATGCATAATTGTAGTCGGATATAATTGTACATGCACGCATAATCGACATCGCGTAATACTTTGCACGTCGGTTTAGCTTTGTGTGACTGGTTGCTAACGCGTAGACTGTGTTTTAGAATTGTATTTTGGAGTGATATTGGAAAGTTACACGTCTTGTGGTCTATTTTATTTATAACAGATCGCCTAAATATCACGATTATTTGCTTTTAACGATATGAAAAATGTTTCAAATACAATTGTAATCATCCCAACCGAGTATTGCAGATAGAAAGTTTTTACAATAATATCTGGAATGCTTTTAGGTAGTCAATATTTGTTTTCGCCATCATTCTCTGGCAATTTGGCTGCTGTTTTGCGGTTAGTTGGGCTCGTAGATAATAGGGACAGGGATTATCGTATCCCGTTGTATTAAAGTACTAAATTCATCTAACTTATCATCTTAAAGATTGAAATCGTGGAAACATTGACACAGTTAGTTTTCTAGTTAACGAGTTACGCTCGTCGTGAAGATTTTAAACAAAGCTTAAGAAATATGAATGATACGCCTTTCTTTTTAAATGAAATAAAATTTGATTCGTTTGTAATCAATATTTAAGCATTAAAATAAATGTAGCCATACAAAAAATATAAATTTTCTTTTCTCTTCTACGACATTTTTCGGGATAAAGACGTTCTAATCGCTGTAACTGTAAAGTAAATGATACGGCAAGGGGTTAAACAGAATCTGAAAAATTTCAAGAAACACTAAAAGCATAAACAATAACAGTGAATTGTATGCAGGCATTAGTAAAACTTTAATAAAAGTCAATAGAACGTTAATAGAAACAAAATTTATTTTTTTTAATTCGAAAACACTACATTTTCTGTATATTGTGCACATAAAGCAATGTTTCATAAAGTTCAAACAACTGTACTAATAAAGAAGACCGACAATATCGTTACTTGCATTTTTCCTACATCTACAGTGGGTGTAAGAAGTATTCGTACACCCTTTAAAATAGAATAACTTTTTTATAATTGTACCAAAAGACCTGATTTTTTATAATCAATTAGGAGCATCAATGGGTAATGTCTGCACTCTACATTTATTTATTACCTACGGTAGGAAATCTATTTATCTACGACAGTGAGCAATCACCAACGGTATTCTTATCTTATGGGCGTTTCGCACCGTACTTTTTTGGACATTTGATGCATTTAGGTGTATTAGCAAGTACCGAATATTCTGTATACTTAATTTTTACTGCCTGACCTCGTCTGTGGTATCGATTTCCAAGTTGATAAGATAGCGAGTGAACTTGTCTCACAAAATTTTACTTCGCACCGATAATAATATTTTTTATTTAAGTAAATACATTTTAACGTACCACACATCTTTGATTCTGTCGTATAGCTACTTTTCTTCATTCTGTAAAGCAATTTCATCACCTCACACTTTGCATCTGATGGTAACAACCTTTTTCGCTACCTAATTTATCGTTTACGATAACAAAGGAATCGATAACGATTTGACAGATCACAGAATATAATTGACGAGAAATACATATAGTAGCCCAGGAGAAATTTTTGAAAAAACAAGTTTGAAAATTTGACGGAATCACGTGTCCTAGCATCAACTGCCAGGATTAAAAATTAAATGAAAATGTTTTCTTTCTTTTACGAGGTTTAACATTTCGAAAATAAAATAACGATAATACTCTTAAACTTTTCTATTGTCTTCACAATTTTGTATTCAATCTGTACATTCTTGTTATAAAATCTACAGGATAATTGTCAACCTCTTGCATTATAACATCGAGTCACACTCGTGATGAGAATTTCGAACAGAATCTACTAAATACGTATATTGTTAATTTCCTTTGAATCAACATAAAATTCAATTTCATCGTTGTCGATTGTACATATATCCATTGAAGAATACACAGCCATATAATAAAAATGAATTTTCTTTTTCTTCTAGGAAATTATGAACGACAAAGAAGTTTTTACCACTGTAATCGTAAAATAAATCACAGTGCAAGGGGTTAATCCTTCAATACTACTGGGCATATTCTACATAATTATTGACTATACACTCCTCAAAAAATGTATAATAATTTTATATGCATGAAAGATACGTATATTCAAAAGATTTCATACGCACGAGGATTTCCAATAAAACACGTAAAACTTTAACAAGTAGAATTTCTACGTATTCTCTACACGGAGGTTTTCGATTACAAAAACAAGTGATAACATTTATCATACACGATCGCAGATGCAAAAGAAACATGTACAACAAACATTTTCTATCGCAGACGAAACCTGAGCCGTTCGTGCAAGAAATAATAAACGCATCAGTGTCGCGTAGTCTAACTTCTTCGAATCAAAGCGCAACGTTTAAGCGTTGAAAAGGGGATGGTTCGCCGGCAGTGTCTTTGCATTGACAATTTACCATCCCTTCTTTCTCGCAGAAACCGCAGCGTACACCCATCATGTCGATTCCCAGCACAGCCCCCACTTCCTGTACGAGAAGAACCGACGTCGCGCGACGTAGCGTTCCATCGACAAATGGGATTGCACCCGTAGCAGCCACCTACGACGTTGGCCTAATCTCGAGGCGGTGGTTGGTTGTTGGGAACATCGCTCTTTCCCCTCGTCGAATGAGCGTGCTGGCGCCGCCCATCACCCCTTGCTACATAGATCCGCACCCCGTCGCCGTCTCAGGGGTGGAGTCGACCAATGACACGGTGGTAACGCTCGTCTGACAACGTGGCCTTCGGAGCCGCCCCCGCATTTTCCGTGGCTAACTAGCACTACCCCACTATAGTCGCGTCAGCCACTCAGCCAGCAAGTCCTCGGGCCGTCTAGTCGCACGTTGGAATTCCCCACCTATCTCGCTGTCATCTTCCTCTGGCCCCTCTTCATCTACCCTACTCCTCTAGGCCAACGTACCAGCCACACCGAAGGAGCGGTGTACATCGCGCGATAGCCTGACTAAAGCTCTATCTAGCAATGGCTTAGAACCCGTGTTCAAATCGTTCCCCGAGCTACGCGCAGACCAGAACACTTCTCGAACAGGGTTGAACACATTTCATTTCGAAATAAGACAACAGACAATCATTTGGAACAATGGATTCATTTTAAAATACTGTATTATTTGTATTTTACAAGTTACATGAAAAATTTATTCTCGTTTCGCGTTTGAACGAAGTAAATTATTGGAACGCTGCTGGGGTAAACTCCGGGGTGCCGAACTCGGAGGAACTGACAGGTGTGTGAGTGATTATTTTTGGTGGGAAAGGGGCCCCTCGACATTTTTCTAAATTGAAAGTAGTATTGATTTTTTGATATCGTGATACCTGTAATGGAACTCTATAGATTTTAGGTAGCTGAACCTTTTTTTTTTGTTGCGCGTACTTACAGAGTTTATCGAATGGTTTAATTGATGTTATGTAGTGCGTCTTCGGCTGGGCTGATTCCAGTTCGGAGACAATCGCTGATCTTCGGTGATAAGCTTGGGGGAGTCGAGTTTAGCCGAGCAAGCAAGTAAAAGACAAATTTTTTCTTTTAATTGCATCGTTCAAATAAAATAATAAATAATTTCACCCGAAGAAGCGGTTGCTGAAGTAACTAAAATTCGATTTAGATATGCTAATTTTTGTAGTTTAATTATATTAAATTTTACAGTAAGTAAGTAAATCGAATTTTCGAGAGTATGAACTATTTGATCAAATGAAGTAAATCGAATGAGTAAATCGAATTTTCGAGAGTATGAACTATTTGATCGGATGAAAGATGAGATGAAAAATTATTTGAATTTCATTTGAATCGTTCCACCTTCATTTGTCGATGTGGCGACACGTAATCGTGTGCGGGCCTTGGGACAAACGAAATTTGAAGTGGCTTATTCGTTTGTATTAATGTTAATTTGGCTATTTCTTTTGTTTCAGGTTCGAAACTAACCAATTGAAGAAAACGAACTCTTCCGAGGTGTTTTTTTGTTTTCGTTTGATCGAGAAGTTAGCAGAGAGACTGCCAAAACACATCTGTGCTGTATAAGATAAAATATCTGCTTCAACTACTTCATTGTACTTATAGAAACTACGGAAAATTTTGATTAGTGATCAAGTAGCGGGTTTAAATATAGATTTCGTTAGAATCTATTAAAATTCACTATCTACGAGATTTATAGATACGGAAAACTTTGTACCGATCCGTCGAAATTTAGATAATATGTCTGGCATTGAATACAAAATTCGTAGAAGCACTAATTTTATAGAAAATAACAATTTTTAAGGGGACAGTGGTTAAACAGACACATTAATTGAAGGTACACAAATACGAATGAATGTGTTCTAAGCGTTCGTACAGTCACAGTAATTGGGACGAAACCCCTTTTGTTTATTTTAATTACGTTTTTGTGAAATGTTAACCATTATTCCATATTATTGTACCATTATTTATAATATTGTTTACGTTATTAAATATGTTGGTATCAAATCATTCAAACCCTTGTCCTACGATTTAGCTTACGGTTTCAGTGATTAGAACTCTCTTTGCAGTTCGTAATTTCCTAAAAACGAAGAAAATTTGTATCTACTGTACGCCTACATGTTCTCCAATAACTATGCATTAACGAAACCAAAATAGAATTTCATGTCGGTTCAAACGAAATTAATAGCATACATATACTTATGAGAGAACTTATTCTGAACTCTGTTCAGAATCTTCATCACGAGTCTGACACGATATCGTAGGGCAAGGGGTTAAGTGTTATATCAATTTCATCTCAGTAAACTGAAAAAAATCGTATACAAAGGAATTATTCTATGTAGAAAGAGATGTTTAATTTTCAATTTAAAATTGCTTCGGCTGCAAAGGGCCTTTGCGGCATTTTCAGCCTGAATTGAATATTCGATAAAAAGACAAATAGTCTGAAAATCAATTGAAATTTAGAACAGCACAATTTTGAATTAAGTAATTCATTATCTCATCGATGAGCGAACAGATTAGCTTAGTAATTGGGAAAAATACCATATTTACCATTTGAAATAGCATTTCACCGAGCTCTGCTAATACAGTAAATTCGGGTTTACTGTCCAACAACCGTGTTTTTGGAGGACAGTAATCCTGGTGTTGTGTCCTTATTTTTGTTAAAATGGGAGTCAAAGGGGAGTCCGAAAATAGAGAAGATCAGATTGAAATTCAAAGGAGAAGCCGAACATAGAGAAGGACAGAACGAGTGTCTCTTTCTTTCCCATACGTTGACCTTCCTTGCGACCGAACCTTAAATCGTCGATTTAACCACTAAATACAATAGAAATTATATCGCGTTAGGTCTTATTTTAATCAGAAAAATGCCAGAAATACGATAGCGAAATTTCATAAAAAAAATAATGAAAATTAAGAAAGTTGAACGTTTCGATTCATTCGAGTCAATGTGTGGCGTTTACACCGATATACCCGACTTTACCGTAGTCTGAAAGTCCATTGAAATTTAGAACAGCACAATTTTGAATTAAGTAATTCATTATCTCATCGATGAGCGAACAGATTAGCTTAGTAATTGGGAAAAATACCCTGTTTACCATTTGAAATAGCATTTCACCGAGCTCTGCTAATACAGTAAAGTCGGGTTTACTGTCCAACAACCGTGTTTTTGGAGGACAGTAATCCTGGTGTTGCGGCCTTATTTTTGTTACTTCAAAGGAGAGTCCGAACATAGAGAAGGTCAGAATGAAATTCAAAGGAGAGTCTGAACATAGAGAAGGACAGAACGAGTGTCTCTTTCTTTCCCATACGCTGTCCTCCCTTGCGACCGAAACTTGGATCGTCGATTTAACCACTAAATACAATAGAAATGATATCGCGTTAGGTCTTATTTTAATCAGAAAAATGCCAGAAATACGATAATGAAATTTCATAAAAAAAAATTATGAAAATTAAGAAAATTAACGTTTCGATTTATTCGAGTCAATGCGTGGCGTTTACGCCGATATACCCGACTTTACCGTAGTCTGAAAGTCCATTGAAATTTAGAACAGCACAATTTTGAATTAAGTAATTCATTATCTCATCGATGAGCGAACAGATTAGCTTGGTAATTGGGAAAAATACCCTGTTTACCATTTGAAATAGCATTTCACCGAGCTCCGCTAATAACACACGAGGGGTTCGCCGCCATCGCTAGCTACCGTCGAAGTCATGGCTACGGCGACTTGTGGCCGTTTAGAAAGTTCTGTAGGTGTGTGCGAGGCGTCGCCCACACCCCCGCCGCGTGGCCACCCCGCCGGGGGGAGGGTTAGGTGGCACGTCGAGCGTGGTGAAGAACGACCCGTGATTCCACGTAGTATGGCTACGGTCAGGAGAGATGGGTAATTCCGACAGCCAGTCGGGCAGCGGTCCTATACATGCGTAGAACCGGGTGGAGAGACAGGGATGCGAGTCCTGTGCATACACCGATATCAACACCGCCACCCGACACCGACACCGACACCGACACCGACACCAACTGGCAACATGAACGCGGTCGCGGGTACGCCCTTCCCGGCGAGATGAGTAGGTACGCCGAGGCTCGAAGCCACCCCGTCACGGAGAACGCTTCGGGACTTCGCGCGACTCCCTCGGCGTCGTATCGGATCGGCCACCAGCCCGGTTGTCCGTCTGGGGATGCTCGACTTTTGATCAGCCGCGAAGGATGGGCGCAGGTCAGTTCGATAAGGCGCGTCTCTCGCTTATATTCCCAACGGTACATACATACATAGATGTGCGGCTACCCCCCTCGGGCATGTGCTCTCAGTGTACAGTGATTGACATACAGGGTAAACGTTGCTAATCATGGGACACCTGAATCTCGAAAGCTCCCCGTCCCCGGCAGAGGTTCCTCTTTCTTAGAACGGAACCTTCGGTCGTCGGTCGGAAAGTCGCCGTACACCCTGCAACCTTTCAACTACCTTCGCGTCACGAATTATTTTTCTTTTTCACTTGACCGCCAACGCGGTTTCAGTGTAGTTCGAGAGACTGTTCTTTCGACTGGTACTGACTTTAAACAATTTTTTTGTTAGTTTCGGTCGACCCTCTCGCAGTTACGGTGTTCCGTAAATGCGGCTTCGATGTAACACGGTGCGAAAGTTGCGACAGTTCGACGGTCATGCGGTTTTCATGTTGCGCGATTTTTTTTACTCTTTCATTATTCTCGTGTTACGCGAATGTTTTCGTCACGCTGTTTGTTTCTCTGACGAAACCAGAGAGTTCACCTTGTACACGTAATCCGGATTTTGTTAGTTAAGTGTATTTGTATGAGTTTTAGAATTCGTTCAACGCGATATTCTGAAAACAGTTTCCTATGGTTTCTTTATCGCGGAAGGTCTCGATACAAAACGGAACGAATTAACCGTGTTATAGGAGGGCCGACTGTATATTGAAAATAGCTGACTGCGGGTACGGAGTGTCTCCGAAATCGTGGTACAATCGGTTATGTGATTCTACGTGCCGAGATAAGTTGAAAAGAGAGAATAACATTTTGCCGTTTAAGGTTTCGTTTTCGAGAAAAATGAGTTTGAAAGTTTGGCAGGTTCGCGAGCTCTGGTGTTTATAAGTAGAATCGACAGATCACGACCGGACGTTTCAGTCGATCCCTAGCTAACGGTACGCGCATTTGGTGAATTTTCAAATTTGATTTTCTCGAAAACGAGGCGTCAAATAAAAAAGTGTTCTTTCTTATTTGTTTATCGTTAACAAATGTGATACCAATGTTACTTTTGTAGATTCGCCACCCGGTCAATTTGCAGAGTGATTTCAGAGACACACCGTACGATATATTGCCCTTCTAAATGAAAAGGAAGTATTATTATCAAATTTAATGCAGATTTCTTTTACACTAACAATTTAAAAACTTCGAATCACTCTCGATAGAAACATAAATTCTACGGGAGTGTTAACTGGGGTTCAACTGGGGATGACGAGTTAATTCGTCATTAGAGTTCGTTGTCAGAAATTCGTCATTTTCTCCCTAATTCCACGAATAACTCTTTCACTTAATTGTGACATAGTTACGCTGGTGCAAGATGATGATATTTTCGTTATATCAGTTTTGAATGCATTCATAATTGAAAGGTCGCTCCGTTAAACAGTTAAAATAGGGTAGCTTTTTTCAAAGTGGACCTGAGCTATCCGAAAAACCCGCGATTAGTTTACCACACGTAAAACGGTTTTGAGAAAATTGTGATTGGCAGGAACGATGAATAAATACTGATTTTACAGCTTTTTTAGTACGTTAAGTTTTATTTTTATTAGGCTGAATCATCTAGTGAAATGAATCGCAGAGCAATAGGTTGAGATCAAGTGCTTTACGACGCACTCTACATTCTCCTTCTAGACAGAACAATTTCACATTTTCTTGGAAACCAAGCGTTCGATCTAATCTGATCTAATTAATGGAGCAAGTAACAACCTTAAAATACTTCTAACGAATATGATTAGTAGTAAAATAAAAATTGTGTATCTGAATTGCAATAAACTGGAGCACACAAATTAGGTTTATCTCCTTTCTTAATAGGTTTCGAATGCTTTTATTGTTTTGACACTCAGTTTTGTCGTAAATGCGTTAAACCCGCAGTGCGATGATCAGGTATATCGTCGGTTCGATAATATTTATAGTGTATCAGAGAAACCCGGCCGAGTTTAGGGTTAATTGACGCTTAGGATATAAGAATGCAAGTATAAGTAGAAACGTTGAAGGAGGTAATCTGTTGGGGTTGAAGTAACTCGTCTGATCGGGTTAGGTTGGTAGGTTTTTGGGTGTGAGAAGAAGGTGGTTGGTTCCCCAGGCCAGAAGCGGAAGCTTTGGTTGGCTTAGGCATGGCCGTGTTTTTCTTGCCGCGGATCATTAGGGCGATTAGGGTTCCTCCGAAAAGGGGAGAACAGATTAACGCTCGAGTTCTTCTTGTGGTCTGCCTCGCTTTCTTAAACGGACACCTCCTTCCGTCAGCTTTTCACGTTTTCGAGATTCCCGATGAACTATACATTCTGCAGAAATCGTTCGAATAAGAGCGCGATTATTGACGGAGTTATTTAGTCGCATACATTAACACGTTACAGGTTGGCCGTCGTGTCATCCACATTTGATCGGCCGAACAGTTTCTCCAGGCTTAAAAATTAATTTTCGCAATGAAAGATTAGGTACAACAAAAAATTAGGCTTTGTGATTTTTTGAACGAAGAATGGACAGCTTTTTGATATTCAGTAGGTACTTTATATTCGATGAAATGTATAATAGTCATTGCGTTATTTTGTAACTATTGATATGCGCAATTTGAATATATGTTAGCTGCAGTTAATAAATTTTTTAGTCAACTGGTATACAAGATGAAACTTTTATTGAATTGGGTCCGAGCAGACAGTGATATCGAGTTGTTTACAAAGTGGTAATTACTAGATTTGCAGATCTTTATGCAAAATAAATATTTTCTCCATCAATTACAAGACGCAGGAGTTAAGTATAATTTTGTTTCTTTCTTTAATAATTTTAATAAATTGAATTCAGTATACCAACATTCTTAGTTTCTTTTAATCTCTACACTGATTTAAATTGTACCCACACAATTTTCGCCATAAACGCATAAAACCCGCAGTTTAGTAATTGCAACTATTGTAGCAACATTTGTAGACCTCAGAAGACAGAAACTCATAAGGATAGTAATTATTGTTTAAACGTGTGTCATATAAATAGTAACGATATAACTATAAGTAATAACGTTAATGTACAGTTGCAACGAAATTTTGTAATATATTTTATCTTAATTCTACTGTACAGTTAATTGAATTGTGTATATGCATGATGTGTTTACTGCGTCTGATCAGTGAGTTCCACTTCTACTGGCAGTGTTGGCCGCAACGCTTTCTTATATTCTCGATTACTGTATGAATTATTTAATATACAGGGTGATTCTGGGAACTGCGACAAGTTACTGCTCTTTTTAAAGTAAAAATAGAAAAAAATGATGGAGGAAAAAATCATATGTCAGAATACGATCTAACTTCCTATGACCTTATTTTTAATATGGATGCACCGATGCATCCGCCAGGTGTAATATTCTTTAATTCAACTCAATTTTCTGTCAAACCAATCAATCCCTTTTATGATCGTTCGTATAAAAGTACTATCAAATTCTACCTGTCAGAGTAAACACGGCATTAATTCCTTCACTTCATATCGAGAGTTTGGTTACTTCTTGTGGTAAAGTACGTTTCTGAAACAAATATCTCGCGAAGTATTGACATCTCAAAAGGGATCGATTGGTTTAACAAAAAAGTTGGGTCGCATTAAAGAATGAAATGCAAATGCACCTGGCGGGTGCATCGGTGCATCCACATAAAAAATAAAGTTATAGGAAGTTGGTACATATTATGACATATGATTTTTCCCTCTATCATTTTTTTCTAATTTTAATTAAAAACGAGCAGTTTTTCCCCATTCCCAGAATCACCCTGTATAGTACACATAATCAAGCATTTCGCATATTATATCACATGATGCGCATACTGCGACTGACCAGTGAAAACCAATTCCCCTGAAACTATGCATCGATCGCTTTTTTTCTTCTTTTGTATTATTGTATGACTCCTCTGTAGTGCATACTCGCGTGTTTTGCATATCATTGAATTAACTAACATATCTTCCTTCGAGCAGTGTAAATTCCAATCACGGAAGTTCGTACTGTTTCTCGCATTTCCATTTTTCAAAGATAACGTTACTCATGTTGCCACACATTTTTGTCTAATTAAGTTCCAGGTAAATATTTGTTGTAGGAGACAGATTGCTCGATATACTGTGTACCGTATGCGGTGATCGTAGCTCTGGAAAACACTACGGTACCTACAGTTGCGACGGTAACTATGAATTTCTTATTTACTATAATTCCCTGCGGATATGTTGTAGTAAACTGTAATAACGAATCCGTTGATTATAACTACAATCGTTTGTCGGTTTCATTTATTACAATTTCTGAAAGATGAAGTATTATAATGATTCCAATTTCAAATTTGAAGTCCTGAACTTTATGAACTACGTTTAAATTTTAACATTGTTTTTATGTAATACAATTTCAGTTTACAAAGATATATTTTAAGACAATTCACGCTCTTTTCCACTAATACATATATTGTACGCGTTATTGATCATTTGAACTCGTATGAAATAATTTATTTTACGGTACATTTGAAAAGACTATTTTTCTATCGAAATTCTTTATTACGAACACGAAGTGCTGTTTGATATTGTTTCTGCAACGTGTCCGTCGGGAACGAAATTAATACTCCTTTGCAGAATGAATAAATGTGAATAATATATAATTTTATAATCAAACAATCAAACTGATCAATGATGATTCTATTTGTATTGAAAAACAAATACTCTACTGTGAATTGATAAATCACTAAGGGTTATGTATATTTGATAAGTACAATTTATATAATCTATATATTGTTGAATACAACAAGCATAAGTGTGTGATTCCAGAAATTCTACAAAACTGAAGGAAACTTGTCATTAAAAGGAAGACACGATTAGATGAAAAGTAATGTAAACTATAAAATTTACTTACAATTTACTTTCGAAAAAGTCACGTTCAATTATATTCTACCAGTTTTATGATTGTTGGTTTGAAACAATGTAGAAATGTTTAGGGTTTGAGCAGATTGCATTCGTCATGCGACAGCATTGTCAAGTAAAATACTGCACGGCAATATTTATAATCCAAACAGTTTTCAATATAACGATTATAAATGTGTATTCAGCATTAAATGTCCAACACCGCGTAGTCCATTGGTCTTACCCACTGATATTTTCAAGCATTGATGCACACATTCGGAAAGTATTAAAATAATAGCGTTAAATTCGCTCTGCGATATAATGGTAATATTATCCGTGAATATACGATTATTAATGCGCGGGACCGTTGTTATAGAATTTTAATAAATTTGATGTCGCGTCTACCTCGACATATAACAGGGCCGTGAAAGATTGAATAAAACACGTTTCATTCATTTATACCATGAAACTTACAAGTTTTTGAATATTCCATCAATTTCATAATCCGTATACGAGGTTGAAAATGTCACAAGCATGATCTCGTCCGAATTTCAGGTTGCTCAGGATTTTTCAAGAGAAGCATCCACGAAAATCGGAAATACGTCTGTAAAGAGCAGGGTGCTCTCAAAGGGCGCTGCCCCATCAATAAGAAATTGAGAAACCAATGTCGAGCTTGTCGTCTTGCTATGTGCTACAAAGCTAAAATGAACAGAGATGGTAAGTAATACCATCAATTACGCCAATATTACACCGATATTTTAATATACAGAGTGTCATCGATCCGATGGTACAAAGAGAAGAATGCACATGGAAAAATTAGCCGAACAAAAAAGAATGATGTTTTCCCGTTTAACCTTTATGTAGCCAACCAAAATTTTTAGATTATTTAAAATCTTTGGTATTTAACGTATTTGCACAAGTTCTATCTGTTTCATTCTAATTTTAAGAGTATAAATTAATATATTAGCGTGCAAAGAATGGAGATTCAGAGAAATTTTATAATATTTTTAGAAGAACATTAACAAATTGTTGAAAGAAATACAGTAAGTCGGTACCCGGTTAGCTACACATAGGTTAAGATATCGTTTTCGAGAAAATCGAGTTTGTGAGAATTCAGCGAATACGCGTGCTGTTATAGGATTCGTCCGTCGTGTCTGTTCATGATCGACCAATTCTACTTCCCGCAAATACTAGAGTACGCGAACCCAACGCATCTTCAAACTAATTTTTCTCGAAAACGAAGCCTCGAACGCAAAAACATCGATTTATTTTTTCATGTAGATTCACGTACTTATACCACCAGATCGGTGACACCCTGTATTAGAATCATTTCATCATCATGTTGCCTGGCCAGGTAGTTTTTCACATTTTACGTTGAATACGGGAAAGAAAATCCTAACGCTACACCCATGATCAACGAGTAGCTTTGTGTTTTTGACATTTTAATTACGCGACATATTCTTGTAATATACATTTATTTTGAAACGAACATGATTTGCATAAATTTTTGTAAAGATTAATTCGCGATCGAACGAACATTTGATCACATAATACGGAATTTTTTGAAATTTATACTCGAATTCGCGTTGCTATACATTTTATTAACACTAAACCTATCACTGCCGGTCAAATGATCGGTTTCATATTTTTCATTTCACAATTATTGAAACTATAAAGTTGATTACATGAAAATTGATTCGATAGATTTTTCTACTCAGACACGTATTGTAATGAAAATTGCACACGGAATCTAAATAAATAGAGCCTTGTAATTTTTGTAAAGCTAAGACATTTTAGTCGCTTTTAGTGCTCGGTTGGTTCAGTGTTAAAGATTTCGAATGAATAAAGTTTAGAAATTCAGAGTTTCCAAAAACTTACAGTCGAATAATTGCTAGTCCAACTTGTGCAACTAAATCGATTACGGTTTCGATGTTCAAAGCAGTTGGAATAAGGTCACTTAACCACAAATATACCACAAAGAAAGTTACTTTAACCACTGGCCAGGCAAACCTTCCTAAGCAAACGGTCTCCAGGCCCAATGACACAGCTATCCAGCTTGAGTAGTCTATTTGATGTTGGTTTTGTAGTTGATTTGATGGAAGCTATACTGAAACCATTCTCCTGAAAGCAGTCTCCAAAACAGTCCACAAAATTTGCATTTTCAGCAATAAAGAATGTAACCACGAAACACTGTACAAACAAAATTCCGATGAATTTAATTTTGGAATGGATCGAATTTAATTACATTCTCCATTCAATACTGAATTCCAATTACGTTTACTTAATAATTTATCACGGTGTAAAGTGCTATGTGTCACTATTAACCGATTATGATGGGAGACTTCAACAGGAGCACGGCAAATGTGAAGACTTAATCACGATACTGCAGAATCATGCCACGTTCCACTTTTCGGTGATCTCTCACTTGATCATTACGTGGCACTTCTACTTCGTACTTTATGACACAGATATGTATACTTCGCCGCGTGGAACACTTTATTCATTAAAACGAATTCTTGAAATTTTATTGCCTATATCTAACTGGAAGATTACGCGTGTACAACAATAATATTTATAGCAAAGATACAATACATTGTTGAATTGTATAACTGAGAAGTTTCAGTAGCGAAAAATTCTTTAGGCGCACCGCGTACACAATTCAGGGCAGTGAATGAGTCTGATCCGTAACGCTCCGAGGTGAAACGTTATCCAGGGGGAGGGGGCATTCAACAATTTTCTAACCAGAAAGAAGTATTGATTTTTTGTTATCGTTTAATGGTTTAATTGACGATATGTAGTGCGTCTTCGGCTGGGCCGATCTCGATTCGGTAGCAATCGCCGGTCTTCGGTGACAATCGCAGATCTTCGGTGACAATCGGTCGCAAGGGTTCGACCGCAGCTTCATAATATACCCGAAAGTCAAAGTGAAGACACGTACTTTTGTTTATCTCCGAGCCAGAAGACCTTGTCAACCGTGCCGGTTGTTATCGGGACGCAGAAAATATACGGCACAAAGCAGAGACCGTTATTGTAAAGTGCGCGCCGTTTTCCGTGTTGCATCATTCATTAGAAATCGAGATTATTTACCTGAATTGTTATTAGAATTAATTTTGTGTTCGAGCGAGTTATTGAAGTGACACCTTTTAAGAGTGAATAGTTATTTAGGCGCACCGCGTACACAAGTTTTGCTGGACAATGAATATGATCGATCCGTTCCACTCCGAGATGTTACTAGAAAAGGAGAGGGTTTCAAACAGGACAGACGTTTTTTTCACCTCGGTCCTGCGATTTCATGCGGAAAGAATTGGTTTGTATAAACAGTGTATCTATTTGAATTTCGATTTTTAAAATTCAAACTAGTTCTTTTTAAAAGGCACATTGCATGGACATATAACAGAGAGTTGGGGAAAAGGATAAAACATTAGATGATTACGTTTATTGTATATGCTCGTGTTATCTAACAATATTGAATGTGTATATTGCGAAAGGAACAACAGAAACGTGTGTTGAACCTTCATAAAATGTTAAGTATATTGGATGTACAGGGTGTTCATTTGAAAACCTTCCAGCCGAATATCTCGAAAAGTATGAAAGATATTAAAAAAATGTATAACACGTGTCCAAGGATTTCGAGGGGGAAAGAGGGGGGCAGTATCAGTTTTTTATTTGGGTGGCGTTTTCAAGGTCATTCGAAGGTCAACTTCCTTTTCTCAAATGGAAACCTATATTTTTGATTATGGAACTTTATTGTACGTAAAAAGAACAGTAATTTTCGTAGGATAATTATTTTTATCTGCGCACCAGTTTCGGAGATATTTAATGAGAAGTTGAGCGAGTCATATTTATACTGCGAGAAAGTTTGAAATTTCTTTATAGCTATAACAAACTTTCAAAATGTTCTCCGTTGTTTTTTAAACAATGATACAGACGATTCTCAAATTCTGAACGAACATTTTTGAAGATGTCTGTTGGAATAGCTCTACATTCCTGTACAATTCTGTGACGCAAATATTCGGTTGAATATCGGCTGGAAGGTTTTCAAATGAACACCCTGTATGTAAAAGAAAATTTTCAAAAATATGCTGGGATTTAAAATCCGACAGAATTTCGTACAATTTTAATACATTTCAGATCCGCGAAGGTTACCGCCACTGAAAATTAGATTTCATTTGTTTCCAGTTTCTTAAAATTCGTCTACACAAATTGCAAATCGCATGAACATCCCTGGTCCACTTGTAATTATAATATAATCTCTCGATTTGTCCAAACAACATAACTTCATTATTTACTGGTAGCATACCCTGTGCGTCGTGTGTAAACGAACGGGAATTGAAAAAAAGATTTTCGCGTACATCTGACAAATAGAATCGGCGAGGTCGATGCAATTTGTTACGACAAAGTTATTAAATACTCGCACGTTGTTCGAGAATGTTTTTTCGAGAACATTCGAAATTTGTAATCGCCAGCTGCTATCTTTATCGCACCGAAAATGTCACCGACCAATGTTTCCACTTGATCTCGCGTTTATCCGGCAAATGTAGACGATATCGGTGACACTGAAACTTTTCACCGTTCTTCCGTAAGCGTTGCTGGCCATTTCCATTTAATTAATTAATCGCTCGAAAACTCGTAATCTCTTTTCGATGCGGCATTACATTATGTCGGTGACGACGTGCCAAATTGTAATTAACGGCTACTTGCTGTAAATTTTCTCGCTTTTCTTGTACGGGATTTGGCGGACACCCTGTTGCTTTCAAAATTACTAGAATCGCGATTAAACGACCAGTGATATTAAAAAGATTCACATTCAACTGATTATTTCATACACTCCGATTATTTCATTTCCGAAATTAATTCCATGATTCGTTAATTCAACGATTCCCTGTTTTTTCCGCAGCGTGCAGAGTCATGCATGATAATAATAAGAACAATTTCGTGTGTCTAGTTTTCCACTTGAGAATTCCTCAATTTAGCGTGAAATTATTCGTTTGAAGAGCCCAGCTAATTCGAGCACCCATTGCGTATGTACATTGTAACGTTAAATTTCCTCGGCGCGAGTAACATTTCATGGACAGTACGCTTGGTCGCAGCTTGTAAATTCAGACTAATTATTCCGCTTAGAGGAGCAGGAAGCTCCGTGTTTGAACGCCGCGGCGGTCTCAATTCCGAAGTAAAACAACAGGTATTACAATTTTTCTGCCGGTATATTTCGGATGTACAGAATTATGAGAACCGCGGATAAAGGCGGCGAGGCAGGATCGAGTAGAAACAAGCGGCCGTCGGAGGGGGTAGAAGTAAATAAGAAAAAGACGAAGGGAAAAGAATGAGAAAGACAAAGAGAGACGGAACATATTTAAAGGAAGGTAAAGAGTGAAACAGTGATAGAGAGAGAGAGAGATGGAGGGAGGGAAGGAGGAGAAGCAGAGGTACATATCAAAAGAGAAAAGCAGCCAGGGGCGGACCAGACCGCTCGATGGGGATGAGGGTGCCCAGGGTGTCGGGGTGCTTAATGCAGGACGGGTGCTCCGGTTCCCAGCAGTTGCTGAGGCTCCAGACGCGAGTAAGAGAGGAGATTCAATTAGTGGCAGAGCTTCCTAACGTTAAGGAGACTCCACACGGTGTGGGGCAGCGTTCTCGTTCTCGCGTTTTCGTCTTCCACCCCCTCTGTTCTCTGTTCATCACGCAGTCATCCACCGCGGAAACGCGCGACTGTATGTATATGCTCGAGTTGCGAGAGGCTTTCCACGGTTGCTCTCTACCTTCCTTGGAAATTAGCGGTAGTTCATGAAGATAATCAACGGGGATGAAAGTTGCACGCGAACCGGTCGATTCGACGTCCGACACTCGCGATAAATCCAGCTGACTTTTTCCGAGCTACGCCGCTAGCTTCTTACATTAGGAGACGTTCGATTTTTAACATAATCGCGAACCATTTTTATAACCACACACCGAATTTTTATGCAAAATAAACGTTGTCTGTATAAATTGCAAGTTGCAGAAGCTATATGTATGTTGGCATTTATTCCTTTTCTCAATCACTTTGTAGAGTTGGAAACAATACAATAGTACAGTGTTTATTTATTTATTTATTTATTGTTTATTTTAATGTGGTCGCATTAACAGCTAGGTCCTTAGCGACCACATAATTTACAATCAAAACTGTTTTATACAAAGGTGAATTTATAATAGTTTATACAAATCGATGGATTTGAAAAAGAGGAGGACGTTTCTAATGTTGTCTTCTCCTAGATTTGTCTTGAGGTCATCTTTGATGGCAAAACTGGTACGTTGTGAAGAGAATCTAGGACATTCGAGTAAGACATGTTGGATGCTGTGTTCACTTTAGTAGCCGCGAATAATCCAAATAACAAATGAATGACGTCGGGAAAGAATTCGATGCTCTTTCCGTAAATCATGATAGTAGTAGGAAAATCCGTCCGGTCCGTCCAGATTGAATTTTTTCTCATGCGAGAAAATTATATTGTGCCGTTGTTGAGTCCAACTCATATGCCTTCTCGTTACCGCAGGTTTTCTTTGCATTTTCGTGCCTTTTATGTATGGAACACTTTGTATGACACGTCTAACAGTTGAAACTGACGCTTCTGTTCCAACTTCCTGTTTGATCTTCCTAAAGGAAACTGCTGGATTCGAAAGTTTACGTAAAATTGATCTCCTTTCCCTCTCCGTTGTAGCTCGTTTTGTTCTCCCTTTATCATTTTTTCCATAATTTCCAGGGTTATTACAGAAATTATCAATTACTTTGACACTCCTATTAATCCTTTTTTCAATTTCTCGGTTTGAATACCTTTCTTCTTTTAAAACTTTAATTTTTCCAATTTCCTCAACAGTCAACGACTTTCGCGACCCATATTAATGATATAATATAATAGTATATAATACTATATAATATAATAGGATATAATACGTAACATAGATGTGAAATGTAGACTTGTTGCGGATATGTCTTGTCCGATCTATCTCAAAGCGACAACTAACCGTGACTAAACAACGTGAGATTATTCATGTGGAAGCATCTTATTTTTACAAACACAACGTTTTTTTGCAAGTGTACATATCGATGTAAACATATATAGCTTACAAATTCATGTTATAGACGAATGTAACTAATAAGCAAGAATTTTGCCCACAATTCCTTTCTTTGATATAAACTTATATATATTTTCACCCGAGACTAATCAAGTGAACAGCACCGTATTGTTAAATTCTTTAAACGTTTTTACTGTTTGTCAATCAATCTGTCAATTAATTTACTGTTTGTTCCATCCATTAATTTATCAGTCGATTTATAACTATACAAAACACTTGAATCATCTGATCATGACTAACCAATTCTACTTGCTACATGTACTAAAGCTTGCGAACCTGATTGATCCTTAAACTCGACTTTCTCGAAAACAAATATTATTCGCTTCTCCGATTTATTTTTACAGTGCCGGACAAAATGACAGGATATTTTATGTATTCGTATATTTCATATAACACAATAGGATATATGTACATATTACACGCCCTGTATGTTAGATATGTCTTTCAAAGTATCCATATAGAATTGCAAGTTTGTATCTTGTACACAAAAGAAATTAGAGTAAGAAGTGTAAACATGGGCTGACTTTGCTCGGTCAAATTCACAGGACCCATGTAATATTTTCTGTTATTATGTACTCTGGCAGTAATCTATCAGCAGTGATTAGAAGCAGACGTGCAAATTTTTCGGTTATCTACAACATTTGTGCCATTAAAGTTAAAATGGTTACGAGAAAACCATTAGACAAAAGTGAAACCGACGGAATTTTGTTATTGCTGTCACAAAATCTACCTATCGCGAAAATTGCAATCTTATTAAATATAAGCCGTTCAGCTGTGTATAATCTCTTGAAAAAATCGAAAATCTGCATAAACAAGAAAAGTACTGGCAGACCTCGTTATACAACATTATAATTACACTGTCCAACAGCCAAAAATTATTCCCACTATGCGATTCTTATAGAGTTTTTCGCGCTGATTCCTAATCTGACCGTAATTTTTCTCCTATACGTAGAGTTTTTGAGAAAATTGAGTTTTAAAAAAAGACACATTTTTTAACTTTGAACATTTATTGTGATGTTATTATAAAAGATGAAAAGATTGAATTGTTCTTTACGGCAAAAGATTCTGTAGACTTTCCCGAATATAGCGATATGCAATGTTAATACGTTATGATTGTTCAAACATGTTTAAATTCTCAATTTTCTCAAAAACACTAACCAAAAAAAAAATAACCAAAAAAAATTGAAATTTGTTGTGGACAGTGTTATAAGGGAACTGCAAGAAACATCGCTGAAGAAGCAGGTGTTTCGGCTAACGTGATAACTGTTCGACGCATTCCGGATCATTCTGTGTAATTGATGATGTTTAGGACTATTCACCGATTTACTTATTAATCTTTTAAAACGTATTTTTGAAGGTACTTCTTGTATACACATAATCTTTCTATCCTTCCTAATGCCTCAGTTGTTCGTTTGATTGATTCGCATCCTAATAATTAACTTGATACTATCAACTTTTAATGTCTCGCGTATAGCACTATCGCATATAGCATTTTCGAAACTTTAAATTTAGTACTTTAAGCATAAACAAAGGTGTTGACTACACTAGCAAATATCTATTCTGCGTTAAAGTAGTTATTTTATTCAAGATAAATTTATTTAAGTCGGAGTCATATAAAGAGTTCCATGTAGCCAGTAATGCAGAAGATGGAGTGCGAGTAACTGGAGGTTAATACTCTGAATAAAAATTAGCCCCGAGCTCTGCCGTCGGATGGTTGAGAGGGTAGACTCGTTTTCCTGGATTGCAAGGGTGCGGGATGCGCCTTCTCATTTCTCGATAATGCGAAGATGGTGTAAAAATCTGATTTTTATGTTTACGAGGCTTAATTTGCAGTATTCGCATTCTGCGCATGTAACTATTTTCATAAAGCTGCTACAGCTATAATAATAATTACAAATAATGCAAATAATGGAAATTACGCCTCGTAAACGTAAAAATAACACTTTGGCGCCGATCGTGGCCCAGTTTGATCTTTTATCTAGCGCGTTTGACTACTGAAAAGCCCCATCTTTGCATTATCGAGAAATGAGAAGGCGCATCCCGCACCCTTGCAATTCTGTAAACGAGTCTACCCCCTTAATGTCGTAGACGAAGGGGTTGATTCGGCATTTGACGCTCGTAAGAAATCCTGCTGGCTTTTTTGGAGCCACACCTCGATCGTCGCGTGTCGATGCTCGTCGGACTGCGTTTATTTCGCTTTCGCGATATCTATTCTCTTACTTTGTCTAGCTGATAGAACGACGTTACCCTGTAACACAAAAATTGTATGTACTTCCTGATCCCAAACTTTGGAAATTTAATTGAGCAATACTATAATTCTATTTGTATTTCGGTGCTAGTGATATTTATCTTGCATTCATACAGAAAGTATCCAAGATTATGTTTAGATGTATTCATCAACATTCTGTAACACCTTTCCCCTTTTGCTGCTAGATTATAGATGCTTTTCCGGAAAAAGGAAGACCTCTTCAACGGAATTTTAATGTTCACTGGACAAATTGTGTTAGAGAGATCTAAACAGATGATAGTCAGTTAGGGCCATGCCTGGAGGATCTTTACATAGAGTGTCCCACGTCTTTTCTGCTAAATGTGACCGAGCATTGTCGTGTTGCAGGATTACGTGCCTATTCCCTTGGCCGGTGAAAGGTCGTTTTCTTTCATATTTATCGTGTACATTCGTTAATTGTTGCTGATAGTAATCTGTAGTAATTGTCTAACCAGGTTTAACCAGCTCATTATGTACGACGACCTTTAACACTAGATTTACGGGACCCGTCAAAATGACGGGTTCTAATATTCTTAATTTGCGATTATTAAGATTGTAAAAGAGCTTTCCTAAGGAATTATTTACCAAATTTATTTCTTTGGGTATATATTATTGGAAAAATAGCCAAAAATTTGGATAGACACATCCTTGTTACGTTTATAAAGTAATGTGAAACAGTTATTTCTACAGCTCCGTAAACCTAGTGTTAAATACAACCAAAATGGTAAAAAAACTTGTTTCTCCTGAATATTACGCGTTAGGTTCTTTGGGGCGAATTATGATTTTCTTTGTTTTGAATCTTGTGCAGGAAACTCGTCCTTTTATATCGAGGATCAATTCTGTTTTTGATGCCTTCACTCGCAGAGAGAGAGTCCCCGTGCTGGGATCGTGGATTTTAATTAAACTTTTTCTGGTGAATTTAGAACAGAAATAAGCTGACCCATGTCCGAGCGTTTTTGACAATACTCGTTGTTTATCAAGATAATTAACATTTAATTGTATGATATTCAGAAAATTCATTGATATACTTCGTTTCTTAATCGTATCGCAACAGCTATGGTAGCGAGGGTGGTAGAGGTTACGAGTTCAAATCCCTCTTACGATTAATAATTTTTTTACTTTTGTTTTATTTTCTTTCAATTTTAAGTTTTAACGTCTTTTATCCTTGTTTCATTTTTCTTTAAAAATGTTTTCTTTTCACTTTCTTTCGAATCTTGCTATTTATTTATCGATGCGGTTCTCGATAGTGCAACTATTGGGTTGGCAAGAAAGTAATTTCGATATTTTAAGGTGAAGTAAAACCCATTTTTGGGAAAATTTTGAAGTTTTATGAGCGCGGAATTATGATGCTACCAGAAAGATGGCAAAAGATCATCGAACAAAATGGAAAATATTCTATTCATTAAAGTTCATTGCTCGAATAGAAAAATTGGCTTTTTATTTCACCTTAAAATACCGAAATTACTTTCTTGCCAACCCAAAGGTTACATATTATAAAAATATTTGAAACAAATATTTTCAGCAGTATAAACATTTTATGAATGCTAATTAATTACATAGGCACTTGGCAGTTCCGATATCATTCGGAAAGAAAACTTGGATCACGTTGGAAAATATAGATGTGTCGGATATCAATATTGTTGCATACCAAGAATTCTGAAATCACATAAAGCTCGGAAAAATTAAGAACTTAAGTATATCAAGATATTTTTCGGATACCATAAACTTAAATGTCAATTATTTTGATAAACAATGAGTATTGTCAAAAACTCTCGAACATGGGTCATCATATTTATGTTCTACATTTACCAGAAAAAGTTTAATTAAAATCGTCGACCCCACTACTGTTACTTCTCCTTTTCAGTTCATGAGAGACCCAACGACCATGGTTTTGAACTTTACCTAACTTTTTAAGACGGTGAGATGCCGATTGCGTGTAAGAGAATGTTTGTAACGCCGAAGATCGACACTTTAACCCTCCGACGGCCGTGTCCGAGTCTATTTTGAACCGGAACATCAAAATTGTCGTTTAAGTGTTAAGTTTTCGCAATTAAACGAAATGAATAGCAATTATATTGGGGATACCGGAAAAATTAATACGTGTCTACACGTAATATCGTCGAAAGTAAATTTTTAAATATTATAAATTTTATTCGTTCGAGGGTTAAGACGGCATAAAGTGCGGAAATAAAGTATAATTTACACTAAAGTTACGGCCGATTGAATAAAAACGCACCGAACTTATTTGCACAGCCAACGCCGTTTTACTCGCTGGTTGTGAGGAACGCATAAAACGTAGGTGACCACTCGATAAGTGGAATCTATTATGTAGGTGCTACGCGGTGCTCGGTGCTTTCGCGGAACACAGCGCCGCCGCAGGCATGCAATCATCCGCCGGCTGACAACCCAGAGATCTCTAACCCCCGGCATGGCAGCGGCCTGTACCAGCACCCCCGTCGACAATTCCACGGAAATTCGTCCCTCGCGGTGTCATTTGCTCTGCCCATCTACCTTGCCAACGAAATGCCCCCGCGGACCGGTATATTTTGCGAAATATGACGTTAAACGATATCAGAAGATTACCAAGCGGCTTACCGTGTCGGATTTGCCGCTTGCAAAGGGAAAGCGGGACTTCGTCGCGGTGTCGTCGAATATTCCTCGTAGGCCGGCGCTTCCAATTCTCAGGGAGAGAGCTTTAGCTTTTTCCTGCTGCCTTTACAAATTTCGGGAACAGGTCTACACAGCTCGTGATCCGACAAAACTCTTCAGCGAGTTGCGGCTCAGGGACCTAAAGTAACAGTTTTGTCCAAAATTTGGATGAAAGGGATCATTGACAGACACAGTCGAGAATAATCACTAGATTGCGGATTTTATGCATTCACGACGAAAACGAGTTAGAGCACAATTAAAAATAGTGCAAACATTAAAAAGATTTAAGGGCGGTTATACAGGGTGGGGCGCCACATTTTGCCATCTAGATTTACGTCATTATTATTACGCATAGCAAACAATGTTTCAGATGAAGTTGAATGGTTTTGAGAGGGGCACATTCTGATGGTACATTTTTTTTGTAGGTGGACGTGTAAAGGACATATGATGGCCATTAGTGTTTTTTTAAATGGAATCATATATTTTTTCTTGCATCAGCTGATGCTCCTTCGTATTCTTTACAAAAAAAGTATTAATCTATTTGTGTAAAAAAATCATTAGTTTAGGAGATATTTTAATTGTAATTTGTTAGGAAATCTCGACTCTCTGGTCAATAATATGAATTCAATGTGATAATGTAGTAGGAGAGCAAGAATTCTCAATGTAAATATTTATTAAAATATCTCCTAAACTAATGATTTTTTTACACAAATAGATTAATACTTTTTTGTAAAGAATATGAAGGAGCATCGGCTGATGCAAGAAAAAATATATGATTCCATTTAAAAAAACACTAATGGCCTTCGTATGTCCTTTACACGTCCACCTACAAAAAAATGTACCATCAAAATGTGCCCCTCTCAAAACCATTCAACTTCATCTGAAACATTGTTTGCTATGCGTAATAATAATGACGTAAATCTAGATGGCAAAATGTGGCGCCCCACTCTGTATATTGTCTTCGACTTATTAAGATTTGTAACACTAGGTTTACGAATCACCAGAAGAGTGACTATTTTACATTAGTTTATAAAAGTAACTTAATCCAGAATCTCAATAATTGTAAATTGAGAATATTAGAACACGTTATTTTCATGCCAACAATTTTTATTTTGCTTCGAGTAATCACTAGACTGCCGATTTTATGCATTCACAACATAAACTAATAAATAGACCGCGAATCTTTATGCAAGATAAAAATTGTCCGTGTCAGTTGCAAGAAACAGTTTTTTTTCTTCTTCAAGCTATCTTACTAGATTCTTGAATTTTTCTATAGACTTTCCATTGAAAAAATGAATCTACGCTACTCTAGACATGGATGAATAATGAAATATGACACGGAATTTGAGGTGTCGGTCTTGCTCGTCAGTCTTGACTTGTCAAAACCGAATAATGAACCCCTTAGTTCTCCCAGGCCGAACGGTCAACATCATTTCCAGTGTACACATTCAAATCGGGCGAGGCGTTTGGATCCGCAAACTTTGCCTCGTTTCATGCCCAATCGATCGCCGCTCGCAACTTCGAAGTTTAAATCTCTTTGTTTCCGTTCATAATTCGAAGCCACCCTTTCTGGAAGTACGAAGTACTCTGAACCGGAATTAAACCGACGCGCCCCGTGTTTGCCCCTTTCACCGGCAGAAAATCGAGATTATTTCCGATAGTTCGCTCCTCGACCAACCTTCCATCGTTCACGGATCACCACGCTTCTGAAAGGAAAGAAATCATTCGAATAACTTTAACCGTCCGCGTTCAATAATCGAGTCAGCTTTCTTGTAATAATTGAAATTTCAGTTATTCACTAGGACCTCGATTATGTCGGAAATCTTCAGTATCCTAGCAAGCAATCGATATGTAGTTTTTGCATATAGTTAAATGAAAATGTATTTTCTCTTTCAACTATCCTAACAAGTCGAAAATAATAGAACAAATCGTTAAATCCGTTTAATGTCTTTACAGATTTGTATTCGAGTTATTGTAAGAATTGTGATGACGATAATGTTGGATTTATACAGATTTCATAGAATTTTCGGCGTTGTGTGTGGCACCCATGCGACAAAAGTGACACAAGTAGTAAAAACTACGTTTTTCAGAAACAGCGAGAAACTGTTTCTAACATAATAGAATATTGTAGAGGCGTCGAAAGCTATTGTTTGACGGCGAATATAGTTTCGAAGTAAACAATGATAATGTCATTTTTGTTATTTTAGCCTTAAAATCCTTAAAAACAACCCTTTAGACGCGTAACGTTTTTTATTTGTATCTGACCCACAGAGAACTGATATATACCTACGTATTTTAAGTTGTTGTTTTGACGTTGAACGACACAAATGTCACCTGGCAGCTAGACAATGAAGTTAACTTGATACTCTTATGAAATAATATTTAAAGAATTAATTAATGGTGATAACTCAAAAATCAAGTTTTCCGACTTGTGCCATTTTTGTCGCAAGGCTGCCATTTATGACAAAGATGAATATGTAGATGCAATTTTAAGCAGTGGACAGATTTAAACAATTTTAGAGCATCAATCTATTAGTTGCAGCTTACGAACGTTATCAAAGCAAGAACGAAATTTGTATTCGGCTCTTACATGTTGCAGTTGATGTAAACAATTTTTATTTTGCATAAATTTACGCACAAATTCCTCGTGACAATGTTCTGAAAATTTGTAGTTGGTTACAATTGGTCAAATGGCTTGAATCGTTTCTGATGCGACGTTTGCGTTGAAACGTCGCGGATGCGTTGTGTTTTGAACGCGTTGACTTCCACCAGCAAACAATTTATGGTAAACAAACATTTGTGCAGACCATATAATAAAAGCGAGGTATACACTTGTAAGTATACTTTATTCACGCATTATTTCGTAAAAATTTGGAACGATGGTGCTAATTTGTTGCATAACGAATTGTAAAGAACGACAAAGCTGTGATATAAGTATATCTTTTCACATAAGCAAGTATAATATTTTATATTTAATATCACATATATATATATATATTGTTCTTTCTATTCTTTTCTGAAAATAAAGTAAGTAGCGAGTAAAAATAAATACAGATTTCATATTATCAATAGCTACATTAAAATTAAACTTTTTCCAAATTAAAATTGAAAAAATGAGGTAGCATTATTTAATCAAATCAAATATATATTACAGTTACAGTTTTCATAAATATTTATACAGAAGGAGATACGACGACGACTGTTCTTTCGCCCTCTAACACATTAGCTTCGCGATACTGCGATTGCTCAACAAACTACAGCACATTGCCCAGATCTGTTATCTACACCATGTTATTTGAATCCGGGTCTACAAGTATATTATAACGTTTCATCTCGAAACTGTTGACATAATCCATGCAAGATTCCAATGGGTTTTGTGACTTTCGGTGGGTTTCGAGAATTCGCGACACATTTCGGCAATAAAAAGGATGTTCAAGAAAGCAGAATAAAAAGACCAAAATTTTCTCTAATTTATTTAAGAACTCGCTTTTGCCCGCGGCTTCGCTCGCACAAGAAACCGTTTAATGCCCTCGGAAAATAAAACCTTTCAATCCCCCATTCTCCCCTATATAATTTTAATTTTATGTCATGTCGCCATCTTAGATTTAAAAATTGATGCCATTTTTGTAATCAACGTCCCAAGAAACCTCAATAACGACACCCATACCGATTTTTAGGCATATTTGCACCATTTTACCGCATTTGTCAAATATAAGTTTGAATTGAATTTATAAAGAGTTGATTCTTGAAAAACTACGACGTACCTAAGGGTTATGACTATTTGGTTTATACTTAAAGTATCTCTTTCGCGCCTCGAGACGTAAACGTTACAAAATTGTCCCGAAACATATTTGGGGCTATCGATTTCTACCGATCGATGATAATCTGTGCCGTTCAATTCCATTTCGCTTTTCGCGTTGCTCCGTAGATCTCTCCGACGGTTAACTTTGAAGCAACGATTTAGCGATAAGATAATAATTACGTACTTATATATTAGTTTCCAGATACATTTACGGAAATAAGACAACTTTTAAGACCAAGTTTCAAGTAAATCCGACCACGAACGAAATATTCCTCGTACAAACGTTGCAACCCCTTTTCACCCCCTCAGCGGTTGAATTTCGAAATATCCTCTCTTATCCCTTGTATAGATCGTAAAGGAAACCTCTGTGCAAAATTTCAGCTTTCTATGTCCAAGGGTTTAGCCTGAGCGTTGACGAGTGAGCGAGTTAGGACAGCGTTTTTATAGATATAGATAGATATCCTCAACCGTTCGGCACTAGGGGGACTATCGCTACAAGATTTCAGTGAGTTTTGCCTTGATCGCATGCGACCCACAGGAGCCGGAACGTGTTAACATCCGACTGATCCTCGCGTTCCTAACGCAGCCCTTAGTCCCGTTCTCGAAAGAAAACTACCCGGCGATCGTTCGAGGACAATCGAGCCTACGGCGTTATAGTTTCAACCGATCGGTCGGTCCTGTAGATGGTTTCGTAGACCACGGCACACCGAAGAAAGGCAGACACAGTGAAAACCATAGAACAGGGGGCGAGAATGATGGAAGGGGGTTGCGTGGGAGTGGACGGCTGGTAACGCAACGAAGCGAGGCGTGCCGTACACGCGGCCGGCAGCATCAATCCATCCACATAAACGGTAAACTGTAAAGCGGGTTCTGAAGAGAGAGAGGAAAGTACGATAGAGAGAGAGAGGAATGATATGGTATCGTGCTGAGACTCTAGAGAAAAGAGGAAGACAGGCGCAGCTCTGCATGCTCTCTCTCTTGTGGTGGGGCACGATCTGTGTGGACTGAACGACTCGTTGCGCTAAGCTGGGCTTTGATCGTCACCTGTCATACTAACGCCCAGAAGAGCTGCACCACGGATACGGTTCACATAACTGCGAGAATTACATCTACTGGCTTATGCATCGGGAGCAACGCGACGCTTCCATTCGCGATCGGGTCGTTCGATTTTTTAACACGTTCGCCGCGGAATGTTTATGCGCGAAACACAGTTCTCTTCTCCGAACAGACCATTTCTGGGATATATTGCTCCTCCTGTTTAGAATACTTGAACGCATTCTTTGCCTTACCATTCTTTTTCGGTATATTTCTGTCGAAAATTTCTGTTCGTCATGTTGCTGCGAATTTCCGAGAAACTACTCGTAGAAGCATTTTAATTGTATTTTATTCAAACAAACTCACAATCTCTGCCAGTAATTTGTAAGAATTGTTTAGCGGCTCGATCGTGGTCACCGGATCGCAGAGGTCGGCATTATTTGGCGAAACAAATATTTCAAATAGTATCGAATGTTTTAGATTTGATTTTGCTTAAAGAAAATAGTATTTTAAACAAGGTGTACAATTTCGAAAATAAAATATTCCTATTTGAACAATCCGAACCTGAAAATGAAATATTTCTATTTCAACAATTTGATCCACGAAATAAAATATTTCTATTTGAACAATCTGAACCTGAAAATGAAATATTTCTATTTCAACAATTTGATTCTGAAACACGAAATCAAATATTTTACTTTTTGCAGTGTTGTAATATTCTGATTTACACTCATAAATGTGTTGAATTCGAACCATTAATTTCAGCAATAATATTTAAAATTGAAATTGAAAATAAAGACGAAATACAAATATTTTTTCAATATTCTTCAGATAAAATACTATTTTCAAAAAGTGCTGCCTCAAATAAATTATCTTACTTTCAAAAATTACTGCATCAAATAAAATATTTGATTTTCGAATTTGTATACATTAAAATAAATAGGATTATTTACTATTTACTATTTGAAATACTATTTTCCCCAGCACTGCTGGATCGACATATACGATACATATATGATACTACAGTTTCTTGAGAACTAGTCGCTTCTATTATTCCTTCAGGGGTTGTTGACTTCGATAAGGGTTTCTGAGTCAGGTGGGCTGAATGCATAATTCATGTCATACAGCAGTGCAATCCTATTGTACAATCCATTAATCTGTGGTCATCTGATTTAAACATGTGTGAAATATCATACGCGTTAACCCTCCTGTCAATCTGCATTACAAACGTACCTCTACTCGGTATACCGTTTCCGAGAGAGACGACAAATTAGCTGACACGTTGACACGAATCGCATCTATACATATGAAACTTGTTTCGTTAATTTTTGTAATCCAATTTTCAGCTCGAATTTCAAGCGATCGTTATGGATTAAGAACTCTTTGGTGTTTTAATTGAAACCTCTGTGCACTATGTTCAATCGGCTTTATGAATATTGATAAATTTATTTACTTTTATTTCACAGAACGAATGTAATTATTCAAGCCTGTCGTATTCTTTTTTATAGTTATAGTATTTTAGTATGATAATACTTTATATATACTTATTCGAAACACATTTCAAAACATGCGCTTGACCGGCAGCTCGAACGCAAGAAAAAATTGAAATCTGAATCTGAAGTTTGCTAATTCAATTTTTGGTAAATACTTATCGTGTTACCAAACTCGACTAAAATATTGATACATCATGATTCTCACTGTCGGTGACGGCGCATAGAAAAATAATTCGTTGGTATTTGGAGGAAACTCCCTTGAAATAGAAAATTAGAGAAAAAATCCGGTGTATATTGGACCGACGTTCCGTATTCGAAAATGTGAACGCGCCGAAACGCGATATTCCGGCGCGCGACACGGCGCTGCAACAGGCTTGGCATTTTCCAGAAGACAGGAAAAAGGTTCGCAAGGTCGTGTCCCTTTGGCACACGCGTCGCTGCGCGTACACACGGGGGCCCACCATATGAATCTCTATGGAGTGGTAACACGTGTACGGGCGCGTCCTACACGCGAGTCCGACACACGAATCGCGAATTCGGCCCCTCCAATCGGCTAAACTCGTCGGGGCAGGGGAACGTTGATGGCGACGGGAGCAGCAGGGTTATAGCTGATGGTGGTAGTAGGTGGGTGATGGCGGCGAGGGTGGTGGTGGTAGTCGATGTATCAACCCCACTCACTCGGGGATTAGCCTTCGAGATCGCTGACTGCTGAAATGTTCACAGATCGGTTTACCGTTTAGCAGGATAGAGAGTGTGAGCCCCGTGATCCATGGCCCGTGTGAGCACCGACGACCCCACACACACGATCGTTGCACGTGCACGCTCCCAACACACACGTACACACACAGACAAATTTCGCTCTCGATACCGCGCGCGTTCACGTTCACGTTCCCTGGACTATATTTGTCACTCGTGTACTCCCTTCCTTATCCGCTTGGTTTTTTGCTGTCCGCCGTTTCGCTATTTCGAGTTCCCCACGAGCTCCTCGCGAACTCTTTTTCGCTCGTCCGTTCTCCACCGGCTTAACCCGATCGGTTTTCTCGGGCTCCGTTGCACGCGGAATCCGCCATCGCTCGAATAAAACGAATTTATTAGTTTAATTAGCTTATCCTAAGTGGATTTTAGTGGAAGCAATTTTTCGAAATACATCCGACCACCGTAGAACAGGGTTAAAGGGCGATTTAACGTAGATTTATACTGTCCTCTCAGACACGGAACGGTTCCGTTAAGTGTTCTGTTTATCTGATCAGTGCTTAACGGAACTGTTCCGCGTCTGTGCGGATAATATACAGCGAAGCACTGTAATATTCGGACAATTTGAACAGGACGTTAAGTTCTTGGATTAGAACAATTAGTTCACTGCATAATGTGAACACAAATTCGAAACAATTGAAATTGGTCGAAGTTACAGTGAAAATATGTAATTCTTCCAAGAAATGGCGCTACCATGCGGTAGCGAGGATCACAAAGAAGGAACATCAGTAATATTCGGACAATTTGAACAGGACGATAAGTTCTTGGATTAGAACAATTAGTTCACTGCATGATGTAAACAAAATTTCGAAACAATTGCAATTGGTCACAAATGTGAACACAAATTCGAAACAATTGCAATTGGTCGAAGTTACAGAGAAAATATGCAATTCTTTCAAGAAATGGCACTACCATGCGGTACAGGATCACAAAAAGGAACATCAGTAATATTCGGACAATTTGAACAGGACGATAAGTTATTGGATTAGAACAATTAGTTCACTGCATAATGTGAACAAAATTTCGAAACAATTGCAATTGGTCGAAGTTACAGAGAAAATATGCAATTCTTTCAAGAAATGGCACTACCATGCGGTACAGGATCACAAAAAGGAACATCAGTAATATTCGGACAATTTGAACAGGACGATAAGTTCTTGGATTAGAACAATTAGTTCACTGCATAATGTGAACAAAATTTCGAAACAATTGCAATTGGTCGAAGTGACAGAGAAAATATGCAACTCTTTCAAGAAATGGCACTACAAACATATCGATACGGATCCAGGATGCCCCTCGGTACAAACTCCGCTGCTTCTCGGTCAAAGTTGCGTGCTCGGTGCAGCAAGTGTGTGCATCTCAGGTTGCTCCATTTTTTCTGTAAATCGACAGGCGGGTATCCCGGTTATCCGTCACATTATCCGTCGCATTCTCTCGCCTGGTTTCTCTCGCGGCCTCTGGTCAACGTTTTTCCTCGGTCCAGCATGAATGACAAAACGCAAAGCCTAACTTGGTGTCGGGTCGGGTCGGGTCTGTGCGCGCGCGTGCGCGTACGCGCTCCCTCGGGTACACAGAGAAGTCCGACGCCACTCAAACTGTGGGAACTCGCATTGTGTAGCACACGTGGCCAGAGGCCGAGTATTACGGTGGCTCGTGGCTTCTGTGTGCACTGGATGTGCCGGTGGACGAGCGAAATAGCCCAGGCTTCTGTAAGAGAAACAGAGAGGACAGACTGAATGGAAAAGGGAACAGGGCGCGGTCCATTCCAGCGCATGCGATCCTAATCCCCGCGTCCATTCCACGTTCGGATCGCGAGTACGCACGTACTCGCAAAATCGCCCCCTTAAGCCCCTTACGCTGGGCGAAAAATTGTTCCGGCGAATTAAGAGGAAACGTGTACACTGGTCGCACGTGTGCGAGAGGACGTCGCGCCGACTACCGGGACATCCGGCATGAAATTCGAGGTTTGTCCGTCGACGGACGTCCGACGGATTCTTCCGGGTCGCTCGTCCTGCTTTACCGTAATTTTTGGCCCGAGTCTCGCGCCAGGTTCCGCCATAAGAAGCGTTTAATTCCGCTTGTCTATCGCCACCGACGGTGAAATTGGAGATTTAGTTCTTGGCGACCGTATCGTTGTTCGTTTCACTGGATCACCGTAATATTTGCTCTGTTTCAGTAAGTTTTGTATTATCGGGCTATCCAAAGGTCGTAAAGGTTGGGACACGTTTCGTTTTTAGCTATAAAATTTCCTAGTACGAGACTTACGCAAGAAAATTTATACCGTTGGAAAGGTATAGTTGCCAGCTATATTTTCGCTGCAGAAAGTATAATGATAGAGTTAACGGATAAAAAGTTATAGCCAATTTTCTGAAGACAGTTTTCGATCAAAAAAAATTTTGCCGTATAAGTTGGGACACCTCCAAAAACTCTGAAAAGTGAGTGTTGAAGCGAAGTAAAACGCCTTATATTCTATGTTTATTGAGTATTTATTTCTTAGAGGATGGCACTGTTAGCGGCTGTAAAGGACGCAAACAACCGGAAGGAATGCGATTTTATGTATTTATGACAAAAATTAGTAAATGTAGAAACATTAGAATTACATTGTAATTTAATTGAATGAAGAGCTGAATTAATATAAATTACAATATGACTGAATTACAATGTAATCAATTACTTTGTAATTATAATTCCTCGAGTAATTCAATTGTAATTCTGCACAACTCGTGCAGAACAATCGTTTACCTTTGCTGACTCAACTCGTTGGACAAAAAGAAATTATAGTATGTACAAGTTAATTTCTTACCCACCAATGGTCCAATGAAATAGTTTGATATCAGTCTTTCGATTAAACGTCAAATAGTCCAAATGAATAGTCGATAAGAAACGGTTATGGAACATGTTGAAGCTAAAATAAAGCAAAAATTGTTTAGTATTTGAGTGTAAAGAAAATGATAATATTATTCTAATGAAATAAAACGAGACAAAACATGGAAACGGTGTTCCCACATATTCTAGTCTAAAGTCAGACGATTGGGATTAAAGCATTTATTTTGATTCGTCACCACGTTTCATTTATATGATATTATAAAAAAATATCCGCGAGTTAAATTGATATGCAGTCGAAGCATTTTATAATGATTTCAATTAACGCGAACCGATGAAATATTTAAAATCCAGAAAATCCGTACGAATGGTTTATTCTGATTTTTCACAGTACACCACATAGCGATACAAATATCGCAATATTTTATATCATATAATCAACGGTATTTGTTTCGAGGCCATTATTTCTCCTCGATACAAATTTAATTCGCCCAATATAATGTACTTTAGTCGCGTCACAAGGTTATCATAAAGTTTTCCCGAGTGACATCTGATTTTGCATGATTAGAAATCATCATCAGACATAGAGAGATGCGTACTTTAGAAATGTTTGAATACGGACTATTTCTGACGTTTGTTTCGTTAAACTGATTTTGAAGTCGTACTCTGAAAGGTGTACGTGTGTGTAACAAAAGCTTCAAAAAGGAATTACACAAAAAAAAGTACAGGAAGATTTGTGTGTGCGATAAACAATACTATAACAATACATGTATATGCAATGAAGATTTTCATAATCCGCTATTTTATTAGACTATATATAAAAGAGAATGTTAAAAATCTCCCATTTTCAGAAATAGTTCTAGCATTCAAGCCTCACTCTCGAGAAAAATATTCGAATTACACACGGATTCAAATATGTTTATAAATATTCTACAGTATATTATAGTGTAGAACGATACTAACTTTATCTCTGTATTCGTACATGATTTTATGTTATCCAATCTGCCTTCCTACGTTAATCGTACCAGCTGAATATTTCCAACAGAAACACAGCATTTTCAAAGCGTTTATTTGTTCGCAGCGACTATTATTTTTTAATAACCGATCAAACGGTGGGTATCTCTGGTATAAGGGGGAAAAATGAATAGGAGGACGCTTTTAAAAATGATTTCACGTTCTAATATCCCGACTGCGTGCTGCTGTATGCGAGGAAGTTTGCTTACAAAGCAAACAATCGCGCACCGGCTCGCTGTTTTTTCCTCGAGCGGGGGTGTTCGCTGATGAAAAAACAATTATTACACTCGGAAAATAATAATATTTGTATCTGTTTCGATGCACGGCCAATTTAGTCGATAAAACAAATAGACCCGAAGCGGATTTCGCCGCACCTTACTTTCCAACGTACACTGGCCACTGTAGTCTGTGCTTGCAAAACGTTCTGTACCCGACTAACGAATATTTGCATTTTTCTATTCGACAATCGTTTCACGACACAAGGTGTCAAAGTAATAAAAGTAAGAATACACTGTCGTTAATTAATTTATTTGACAGGATAGCAGATCTTCATCTTTAATGTTCCCATATATTAGATCCTATATTTACAAATAGATAAACGAAGAACATTATCAAAACCTGAAGTATAGTACATAACAAGACTATTTTTATGCAAAATAAAAATTGTCTGTGAACACTGGTGCTACATAGACGTTCATTTCTTGTCATAATAATTTTATTCAGCCAAAAATAATTAAATAATATTTTTAAATCTTCATCTTTAATGATCTCAAATATTAGTTTCTATATTCACAAATAGATAAAGGAAGAACATGATCGAAACCTGAAGTATAGTACGTAACTAGACTATTTTTATGCTAAATAAAAATTGTCTGTGAAAACTGGTGCTACATAGACGTTCATTTCTTGTCATAATAATTTTATTCAGCCAAAAATAATTAAATAATATTTTCAAATCTTCATCTATAATGTTCCCAAATATTAGTTCCTATATTCACAAATAGATAAACGAAGAACATTATCAAAACCTGAAGTATAGTACATAACAAGACTATTTTTATGCAAAATAAAAATTGTCTGTGAACACTGGTGCTACATAGACGTTCATTTCTTGTCATAATAATTTTATTCAGCCAAAAATAATTAAATAATATTTTTAAATCTTCATCTTTAATGATCCCAAATATTATTTCCTATATTCACAAATAGATAAACGAAGAACATGATCGAAACCCGAAGTATAGTACGTAACTAGACTATTTTTATGCAAAATAAAAGTTGTCTGTATTCGTCAGAAGACACTGGCGCCACATAGACGTTCGTTTCGTGTCATAATAATTTTATTCAGCCAAAAATAATTAAATAATTTTTTTAGATTCTTCAAACGGCTTTACGGTTTTGTATTTGATCAATTTGTCTTCGTTCGTAAATGCAACAAAATCTTCGTACAATAAATATATAAAAAACACAGATAACATTGTTCTTATCCAATGGGCACCGCACCGCGGAACTTTCGTTCCGTAGAGTCAGCGAACCCTCTAATCAGTTTAATCAACCCGCCAGAGATTTCCCGGATAGCGGGTTTAAAGGAACCAGCCCCGTCGCGCATTAATTACTCTGAAAACACGAAACGAGCCCGCTCCGTGTCGATCTCTGACCTCCTTCTCGACAGAGGAGCTCTCCAATCGCACGCGGGCACGCGATTTCGTCGTCAAAGGCCAGCCGAAGGGAGATATATTCTTACGCCGCCAATGGCCGACCGAGGCTGTTGGATCAAGCGCAGATATTGCGACGCCAGTGCGAACGTGGGAATCCACGGCTGCTATCCGCTCAGCCTCATTAATGATGATGTGCTAGGTACCCGGTTGCACTTCCATCCTCCCTCTCTATCCCTCTATCTCCCGTTCGCCCACCCACGGTCCACACCCTCTACATATTTCAGAGTGTGTGCCTGTCTCTACCATAGATTCTCCACGCACCCCCTCTCTCGCGTGCTCTCTTCCACGCTCTCTCGCTGTCACACTCAGTCTCTTCCACTCACTCCTCCTTTCACACTCTCTTTCACACCATCTCTGTCTCTCGCGCACCCTTCTCCGTGTCTTGCCGAGGAGAGCCAGTAGAAGCTGACGCCCGGCCAGCCAGCTCTTGTTCACCCTCCTCCCGTGTTTCTCTCCCATTTCTCTCAACCCTCCCACGGCTCGGTCGACCTCCAACCAACCCGCCCCTCCGTCCAGGACCACGAAAATACAGCTCGTACATCTCGAACAGGCCATACCATCCCCGAGACTCAATTCCGCGCAGCCCGCACCGGACTTTTTCGCTCCCACCGTTAAGTTCTTAGGTGATATTAATAGAAAAACCATGGATGGGAGGGGAGCCTTCTATTAAGGGATGATTTGTGATTCTTGATCGGTTCCTCGGCTACGGTTTCGGCAAGGGGAGGCCGTGCAAGACGCGGTAAGACTCCGGTGTTTCCTGTGCAAATGAGACGGCAGATTCGAAAGAGATACACGGGGACCAGGGAATCTGACTTTGAGCAGTTATCGCTGGGAGATTGGAACAATCAGTGGGATTGTTGTTGGCGGATTGGGCTATCGTTGAATCGGTGCTTGAATATTAACCAGGAATTTCGTCCTGGTTTTTGTTCCATGCAGCAGTGAACAAAAATCGTACAACTTTCGAGATCTCGTTCCAAAGGGGAGGCTGCAATCTTCAAATCTGTGGAAGATTCAGGCTCGAGAAAGATTTTTTAACGTTTCTACGGGCGATTCAATATACCATAGATTGACCCCATGATCCTACTTAATTTCAGCTAGAAGAAATAGACTAGAAGAAATGGTAGATCAATTTTTAAGGTCTCGTTGTGAAGGGGAAGGTTTAATCTTGAAATCTGTGGAAGGTTCATAGACGAGAAAAATTTGTCAATATTTTTACAGAGGTCTCGATTTGTAACATTTTTAAGGAGAAACGTATCCTCGATTTTTTACCTGCCATATCATGCACAAATATCTTGAAGAAAAAATGGATCATGGTGTGCGAAAGTAGAATGTTCAAGTTTTAAAATGAGTCAAGAGGTTAATATTCGGCCCTATGTCGAGCCCGACTTTGAATTTTTTTCGCCAATGGTTACTTTATTTGATTCCTGTTACATTCGTCAATAATGCCACACTCGCATGGTATGTAACAATGGTTGTAGTATTTGTCAAACTGTTCCATGTAGTCTAATACAGTTAGATATATGGGAATTGTATAATTGAATGATACGGTGTTGTTGGAGGTTTGCAAGTATTAACGAAATGGTTCATTTGAAATATCAAGGAAATGTAATAAATTACAAGACGATGTAATTGGGAATCAGTAAATTTTACAGTCAATTTGATCCTAATTTAGAGAATCTCAAATTCCACTACCCTCAATCTTTATCGAGCTTCTTCATGCTATTTCTTACTCGCTCGTTTCGTTAAGTCCTGGGGTGACACCCTTGAACTCTTGAAGATGATATTTCTACATTAAGAGATCATTTTGTGATTACATTGCGAGATGTATTGTAATCGTCGTTCGAGTGTAAATATTCCTTTCACTTCAAACACGTTTACTGCTTTGAATAGCTACGTCTGTAGACATTGTTCCAAATCGTCGGTTCATTACAGAAAGATGGTCTATAAAGAACAATGAAGTATACGTAATACATGAAGGCTGTGCTAAACTTGAACATACTGTTTTCATGAAAAACTCAGTCAAACACAAAGATAATATGTGTATGTCATCGCTAATGTTTAGCAGTACAACATGTACGTGGACCGAGGAAGCCGAAACCTCACTCAGTGATTTCTGAAAAACAACAGTCGCCGATTGAAAACGACGATCGACTAAGGACTGGCCCTGGCTCCGGTTATGTTCTACTACCTCCCAGGTACGTCAAACCTTTGTTAATAATCGTTCTAATTACTATAATCGCGAAGAAAATTTTATGACGGAGGTTAAAGCGATCGAATCGCTGTAAATTGAGCAGCTGCGGAGTATTTGTCCCGAAAAGTTGGCCAAAACTGTTTTAGCATTATTTTAAGACGAATCGTTGCATTCGTCTTGACGTCAGCTATAACAATATGTAATAAAAAAATGACTGAACACCGATTAACTTTTGTCCGAAACATTCTTTTGCCAGATTATCGACTGTGCCTGAAAAATCGCGGTAACTATTGGACATTTTCATTATGAATTCTTTTTGCAATGGAGGATAAAAGAACATTGGGATTCACTTGGTATCCTAAAAATTTCTTTCTTAAGAATTCTATAAATACGAAATATCACAGTAAAGTAATAGGTAATAATAATAAAGTAAAGTAATAATTTTAGACAGACAAACAACAAGGAAGTGAAAATTGCTGAAAACTATTGCTGAAAATTAGAAACGGGCTCAGAGAAAAATGAGTACCACAAAAGTCTTTACTCTCAATGCGTAACAACGCTACACGAGTGCATAAATAAAAATAATAAAACTGGTACACTGTTGTTAATACATTCCAATAACTCGGACAACGAATATTTTTCATCTCACGTAAGATTTGATAAATCGTATTTTGACCAACTTTTCGAGGCAAACACTGTGCTCCGAGTTGTCGGAACGACTTGGTAGAAAGTTGACTTTTCAAAATGATCCGACCCGGGCCGGAAACTTTTGGTCGCGGTGTAGCGTCCGGGAAATCAATGAAAACGTAATGACCGTAGAAGGTTAAGGTGCAACCAAAGGATCATGCCTTACCCACGACCAGTGGGGCTGGTACAGAAACCACCGGAAGACTCTCAATCCCCTGTATCGCTGTCTCTGTCGCATTCTCCTACGGCCACGACCCTCTATTCGACGTCCCCGACCGTCGCCCTGCCGCCGCAACCGCCCCTTCTTCAGATACTAATGTCCGCCGAGAAGTGTCAGGTAAGTAATTCAGCTCAATTTGCTCGACCTCCGTGTCTCTCCCCTCTGCAAACTTTATAACCGAGTAAATCCTGCCTCTCTTTCACACAATGGACTGATACCGACTATCCTCGAGACCTCTGCCACTTCGCCGCATTCTGTTCTCGCTTCGAGACGCGTCTTTCCCAGGCCTTGGAATTAATGTGTATCCACTTGATTCGTGGTATTTTTTGCACTCATTTCACGCATTTTTATGGATTATAATCGACGATACTCTACTAACGTCTTAACGAAAACACGAAAACAAGATACAATTGCTCGAATTTTAATTTTTGGTCTATTCAAAATATGGTTTCATCAAAAGTCATCGAGAATGATATGAAATCTTTTTTCCAAAATTCTCAATCGATGTTAGAATGTTGTTTTTTTTTTATTTTATCGCGTAGTAAGTATATGTCATGTGTACACAACGGATCTTTACGCGAAATAAACATTTTCTACCTGATTTTCACCAAACTGGAGTGAAATAGAAATTTATTTTCTATCTTAATATGTTTAATCGATTTAAAATAATATAACAGTATTTTTAAATGCTTCTAATGTTTTCATTGTTTTAAATAACACCTACTCATTTTTGTCATACGTGCATAAAATCCGCTGTCTGGTCATGTGCTATCTGTGCATGCTGTCCTTTCTTTGAATAAGAAAATTAAATGTTCCTGTGCATCAATTATCGGTGTTTTTATCTACAGTTTGCTGACAACACAGTTTGGCAAAATGCAATCAAGGTAATCATTACAAACTATAGTTACCGAGTACTCGCTATTACCATGTCGATTACTTAGTAACAATTATTACTATTACAGTATCATTAAAGAATACAATTATCATGATAAAGATAAAAATTTATTTAGGTGACTCAAACTCAAAAAGCTACAAACTTTTCTGACATTTTCTGAAGCGTTAATCGAAAGCATTATGCGATATCTTTGCAATAATTTTTTATAATCAGATAAGCGAGTAAAGAATTATTCGATTTCAAGCATCCAGAAACTTTTGTATTTTTATGGAAGAAAAAGAAACATATTATAGCCATCTTATTGTTTTATTGAAACTCATAAAAACGATACCAATTTGTAGTTTCGAATTGACAATTGTGTTCTTGAATGACTATTATTTTATATCTCATTTTTTACAACGCGGAAAATGAAATATAGATTTATAAATTTGCTGTAATGCTTTAGAATATCACGTACAAAAATTACATTTTCCTATGAAATAACATATCTTAATAAAAGTATTACATTTTTCTGTATGTTTCTCTTCTGCGAAACGTATTTTCACTTTCTTTTTGTCCAGGAACTCGCATGGAACGCGCGGCTGCAACCGGAGTCAGAATATTCCCTGGAACACACAGAAGTCAGCCAGAATTCATCAGGGACTTTACAAACACTTCCATCTATTCGAGAGCCATTACAGGTAAACAACATCGACGTTATCCCGTTTCAAGTAGTTAAAAAAAGTTATTGCTAGAACATAAATAGCAGATCTAACAATAAGCATCGACTCAACATTTCAATTTTGTAAAATCAGTAAAACATTTTTATCTCTCTTGTTGTTGTATTTGAAAAGAGAAAAAAATGTTTAATGCACAACTGATGATTTTGGAACCGTTTCAAATTTTGGTTGAATGTTTCAGGAAACAACTGCTCGTCTGCTGTTTATGGCTGTAAGATGGGTTCACTCTCTTCCACCTGTTCAAACGCTTTCAAAAAACGATCAGCTACTGCTATTAGAATCTTCGTGGACGCAACTATTTCTCCTTCATCTGGCACAATGGTTCATATCCTGCAATATTACGGGATTACTTGAAGATGAGCAAATACGAGAAAGACTATCGAAAGACGAAGCTACGACGAATCAAGATTTAATTACAATTCAGGTGACTGGTGACGCTGTTGGCCAAATGAACTTCAATACCAATCTGTGTCCAATTGTCTTAATCCTGATGTGTCCTTTACAAAAATCGATTTTGAAGAAAAAAAATACAATTTTTCAATTTCACATCAAATCATGCAATTATAATCTTCAAAAGCCATGATCAATGTAATCTTTTTACATCCTGCACATGTTCGGCATTTTTTAAATTTACAGTTTCGTAGATCATCCGTTCATATTTATTATAAATATTAGTTTGTCCCAAAAGTTTCTTTCGGAATGTGTTCCTTTATTGCTAAACGAATATTAGGTTGTCAAGTTGGTTTTCGGTTCCTGCACATAATGCAAATTCATTTTAGGAAGTTCTAAAACATTAACATAAAGATTATCGCATTGTTTGTATTTATTTAGCAACATTAAAGGAACACATTTCGAAAGAAACTTTTGGGACAACCTAATACATGAAATAAGCAGTCTAAAATTATATTTATAGAGGATTGTTCAGGGCTTTAGCGTAAGATGTTCTAAAAATTTGTACTACAACTAACATATGTTATTTATAATTACAGTCCATAATATTCCGCTTCAGGCAACTCGCGCCAGATGTTGGGGAATGTGGATGTATGAAAGCAGTGGCACTGTTTACACCAGGTGATATTGCAGAAAATATTAATTAATCGTTAGAACGTATAATTTCAATAAACAATTTGTTTGTGCTATTATTGTCCAGCGTTTTCTTCGAGAATGTTAAACGTAAGGAAAAAGCGATAAACGAAGAAGTTGTATTTTGTTTTCTGTAAACAATATGCTGACGAACGATGTACGACATACTTCATTAAAATTTCTTAAAATATTTATTTATTAGGAAACGAACAATAGTAGTTACACTTTTTTATATTCAACAATAGACTGCGGATTTTTATAAAAAAACAATTGTCTGCACCAATTGCAAGATGCAGGGGCTGGGTAGACAATTATGTCTTTTTCTAATAATATCAATCGGTTCGAGAGATAATACAACACCATAATTGTATGCTTTAAATATTTTTGTTATTTTGCGTTCAACCTGTCGATTTTTCTCATAAATGCATAAAATCTGCAGCCTAATGATTAGACTGCGGATGTTTATGCATTAAGGTATTTTTCAAAAAATACTAGAATGTAAAAGTCAATTGAAATTAGTACAATTTTTATTTATTTTCGATCTACGAAGGCAATTTCCACTGAGAACAGGATTTTATTTGATTCCACTTTCCTGAAAATGGAAAATTGCATAAACATCCGCAGTCTAATGATAGTTTTGATTAGATTAATTGTGAATTAACGTAAATCGTATCGTGTCGCAGAGACGGAGGGCCTGCAAGCGGTCGAATCGATCAAGCTGCTGCAGGACCAGGCCCAATGCATCCTGGGAGATTACACGTCGTCCCGATATCTACAACAATCTAGCAGATGCGGGGCGTTAATGTATCTGGTCGGTTACCTGAAATCCGTCAGCTCGAAAACGGTCGAGCGTTTGTTCTTTCGCGATACCATAGGCGAGATTCCTATCTCCCGTTTGTTGGATAACATGTGTCAAATGTTGAATCCCAAGAACTGATGAAGTTCTCGAGCGAACGGCCGACAATTTATCGCGAGATTGCGCACGATTTTCAAAAACTCTTCCTATTCTTCTTAACGTGGTACAGAACGAGAAAAGTTTTCGAAATCCGCAGCAGAAGACTGTAACTATAGGTGTACGGCGATTTACAGATCTCTTCGTGACCGATAGATTTTACATGGCCCTTGCGATTCCTTTAGAAGCTTCGAGGATAAGTTGGAGTAGGTATTGTAGGCTAGGACTGAGACTACTCGAACAATTTGATATTCGAATGTTTCGTAAACGATTCGTTGTTACTAATGTCTCGTATTCTAATATTCGAATCGAAGAGGTTTCGATTATGAAATTGTCCCTTTACAGTAGTGTCTCGATAGATGTGATAACTTTGGGGACGAAATGTCACTTATATCGCGTATACGCACTATTCGAAAAGGATAGTGAGTAAACAAAACACTAGCGTATCGGTGAGACAATACTAATGATAAAACCTTCTTATATCGTGACATTTTTTTTATTGAAATGATACTAAACCCACAGTTTGGATCATATTTATTACCTTAATCAACGATATACAGTGCAATCTCGATTATCCGTACTAATCGGTCGAATATTACGAAAAATATTTTTTGAATATATCATTGGCTATAATGATAGACGCTTCATTTACTTGACCGTACGCTTTTTGCCAAAATCAGTAGGCATTAGATACTAACGACAACTATTTGAACAAAAAAGTGTTGATTCTTTTTTTGAACAAATAAAAGTAATATAATGTGGAATCTGAAGAAGGGAGTTTATCGAAATTGTAAATACGATGTAAATTTCTGACGTGACAGTTTGGCAAAGAATTAAAAGTAGAACAAATGCTTTTAAATGTAATATCAGTATGTTGCATATGTTGATGTTAATAGATCACTGCCAACTTCAATATTTTATTAAACCGAATATTCGAATATTTGAGTACTTATATGGATGGAGTGTCCGCAAGTAGTCTCAGCCCTGTATTAGGCTGTTGAACACTTGTGTTTAGTTTAGTAAAGTCGACGAAATATTTGCAACGCTTTATTAGGGATATCATTTGCAATAGCATGTTGTGTAAATTATTTTTTATATAATATTAGATATTCCTCATGATTGGTGAAATGTAGGTTTGGATTTGTGAAAGTTGACGATCATGAGAATGGTAGACTGTAAAAAAATTATTCGGTTGAAGAAAGTTATTTAAAATAACGTTTGCAAAGTATTTTACAATATAATAAATTAATTATTTTGTATTATTAGGCGATACGATACACCCTTTACGAGCGTATTAAAGTAATGCATATCAGAGAATTATTATATTTTTTTCATAGATTTTTCATTTATACAGACTGTTTTGTAAATTAGTATGTTTCATGTACAGACTCATAAGTCTACAAATAAAATATACTTTATGTTGTTTCATTACCTATTAGATTTATATTTTCGGAGTACGTTATAAACGAGAAACACAAATCAGAACTATTTCGTCTTTAAGCATATGCGCGTTTTTAAATAAATTTTCTATTTGAATAAATGTTACGATCAATTACAGATCCAAAATTACATGTAGTAAAAACTACAATGTAATGTTTTCCATAGTGTACCGAAGTGTACTCGTAGTTGAGTGCATAGAGATCCTTCGATTATTCAAATAGAAAGAATTTTAGAAAGATGTTTACACGATCCGCAATAAAAATCGATATTGTTCTATGGTTTTTCTCACAGTTCCTTAATTTTTACAGATTCCGAAAAACAAAAACACGAGGTATGATATATTATCTGATCGATACTCCTTGCATTCTTATGGTTCCTGCAAAATTACTTTCGAATCGTACAACTTTAATAAAATAACAAACGTAAGAATTTCTTTAGAACTACTTGTTCGAAATTATAGATACATTTGAATAATCGAAGTTTAGTAGTGCAGTAATAATTAATTATTACTTTACAATGATTTATTTTGCTTCCAATTAAGTAAGATTAAAATTGGATATTAATTTCATCAACTTTTTTCGACAATTGAATATTACGTGCTTGTATCAATGCTTTAAAAATTTATAATTTGCAATTTTATCTTTTTATAATATTATAATTGTTTATTGTAATTTTCCTTCTGTTATCGAACTATTGTTAAATGTAATGTAAAACTATAGTTTATATGTACTATGAATTTCGTTATGTACCAGTGTTTACTTGCAACAGATGAGTTAAATATACATACTGTATAACTTTGTATGTTACTTTAATTAGGAATATCTGGTTAAAGTGAGTCAATTTATGTTTGTATATACATTCTAATGTTTGTTGTAAAGGGACAAGGTTTTAGAATATAAACACTGTGTTTTATATAATATTAATTTTTCCAACGATGTCGACAAACACTCCCTTTGACCACCTTGCCACCTAATTTTTTTAGTAATTATAGCATGATTATTTCGAGTTTATATGATGTTCGACACTCACAAACATTCCCGTTTCATGAATTATGTTGTGTATGCTGTGATCAGAGGTAGATCAGACGTGCTCACGCCTAGGATTACGATGTTCCCACTTTTTCCTACGTCCTACATCATCTTTTTTTTTATAAATATATTTATTACTATTGAGAGTAACAACAAAAATATATAAAAGGCTTGAATCCACTCGGATCCATTAGCCACAAATACATGCGTAAACTTATATCTATGTCAATTAGACTTACGTACATTTATCTTATACAGTAACACTGAACTTACCACGAGGGGTCAAGTGAGCCACTTTAGATTTTTTATTTGACAATTACTGAAATTGTAAAGGTGTTTTCATGGGAATTTATTGAATATAATTTTTGACCCCAGTACATATTGTAGTAAAAATCGCACAAAATATAAATAAATTTAATCTTGTTATTTTTATAATACTATACACATCAGTCACTTTTGATGGTCGGTTAGTGTTAATATCGTTTTCATCGCAGTATTCGTTAAAAAAATAACTTACATCTACCGGAGGTTTCGTGTTAACTCTTTTCAATTTTCTATAATGGACAGTCCCATAATGTATGGTTCGTACATTGTACAATTAAGAGATCCACAATCGCATTTCGAGCTTTCTATCTCGCGAAGATTCGAAGAATATCAAAATAGTTCACCACTTGTGGTCTCCACTCGGCGGTAACGACAGCGGCGACGGGGATTCCCACTCGACGGCAGGAAAAATTATGTTAAAATACACAATTCGTTGTTAATTATGTTTAAGCAATATGTAAATATTATAACTATGGTAAGTAGAAGTGATAAAGCATACGTAAGCATGCGTAATACGTAATAGTCTCGCGTAGCGGATGGCTTTCGAGTGATGAAGCACCACCGTGCGGTTACGTGAAGTGAGGTTAGTTTAGCACATCCTCGTGCACGTGTTCGTGTAATATAAAAAGCGTGTGTGAGTGATTCGATAACTTCAGCCACTTGTCACGATTGTGTTGGTGAAACTTGCCACTGCCATTTCAGGTAAGATTTCATTTTATATTTATTTTCAGTCATTGAAACATTACTTGCAAAAGGAAAATACAAAAATATTATTAGGTTGGAGGGAAAATTCTATCGTATTTAAATGAAAACATATGAATAAACTTATAACAATACATGTTTAATATTATTCAATGATATAATTTCCATTATTTGTAACAATGTAATAATATGTTGACATTTTTCAGATAACCTATCAATTCCAGTTTTCCAATGACTCGCTATTGTGTTGGTGAAACTTGTCACTGCCATTTCAGGTAAGATATCATTTTATATTTAATTGTCAGTCATTGAAACATTACTTGCAAAAGGAAAATACAAAAATATTATTAGGTTGGAGGGAAAATTCTATCGTATTTAAATGAAAACATATGAATAAACTTATAAAACTACATGTTTAATAATATTCAATGATATAATTTCCATTATTTGTAACAATGTAATAATATGTTGACATTTTTCAGATAACCTGTTAATTCCAGTTTTCCAATGACTCGCTATTGTGTTGGTGAAACTTGTCACTGCCATTTCAGGTAAGATA
>CM052198.1:3039345-3064582 GCA_028455805.1 Lasioglossum figueresi | reverse complement strand
AAAAAAAAGAGATATCACGTAATTTGTGATTTTTGTCACGTAAATTCTAACTTGATGTTACGCGAAGAAAATTTTCAGGAAATAAAGTGAAATTACCCGTTAATTATTAGATGTAGGTCTAACGAAGGTCAATACTTTTTTACTCAGAATTTGATATTCTTCCATATTTTGGTATACAAATATAGTATTCTATTTAAAAAATACAAAGTCGACCTTCAAATCTCCGAAACGCTTTCACCTATAAAAAAAATAAATACACTATATAATGTACCCTTTCGGACCATGCAACTTCTGTATACAAAACTTTTTCGTGCAACGCATACTTTGGAAGTTATATAGGCGTGCAAGTTGCGTGAACCACCCTGTACGTTTCGATCCAATATTTCCTTTGAGCTGCTCCATCAACTTTTACAAAAGATTCCAAGTTCATTGGCAATCATTGCAATGAATCATCCTCCGCAGTTGGCAGGTGAATTTGAATCTTTTTCAATGGATCAGCGAATACTCGATCAATTGATTCACAGCGTCGACGACACCAGACGAAGAGGCTTCGCGTTTGCAGTGTTAGCGTGACGACTACGACTTCTTCCGCGCGGCTGATAGCCTGAAAGCTGACGTTTTCGCGAGCCGCGGTCACGTTTTCGTCCATGTGCATTCGCTCGTTTACGCGGAACAGTCTCCTCCAGTTGAACTTGCCTGCCATTCGTCGTCGCTGCACTCGTTCCCGCCGCGGGAATTTTTCCGCGTTCCTTGGACGCGATTTTTTCCGAAAACCGTCGATAACGCAGTTACACGTCCGTCGGACACGTAGACGGTCAACTGGGGAAAAAAAGTAACTGCGCTTGATAACCTGTCGACGGATGTCGAGGAACGAAATCTCGTAAGCGCGCAGCTCTGATATCCGCCCGATCAGCAATAATTAATTGCTATAGTCCCCGCGGAAACGTACTCCGTCGTTGATTCGACGACCAACGATCATGGGAACGTCTGCCGCTCGGACGAGATCCTATTTCGCGCGCGTTTCTCCGTCGCGAGTGATTTCTGCACGGTTTCCCGACCTACGATAACGCCCGCGAGCGTTCGCACTCGCGCAAAAAAAAGAAACAAAGCGTTAGGAGTCTTCTTTTGCCCTTGCGCAACTGCGCTCGGACCAACGCACAGCGGGGTATTTGGCCCGAGCAGTCGCAAAAACTATTTTAGCGCTATTTATCGGCTCAAAGTCACGATATAGTAGGTCGTTGAATTCGTATTAACGTCAGCTACAAGCATTATGAAATGAGACATATATTTTAACATTTAAAAAATCACAATGATTTTTATTTTTTGTCGAGAAAAATTTTTATTCGAAATTTTATATATAGAAGTTTGTAGATGCTCAAATACCGATCGACTTTTGTTGCAAAGATTTTTTCCTTAGATTATCGGAAACCCTTGAAAGATCGTGACAATGGAGTGCTTACACTGAAAAGTTGAAAGAATTGTTTTTGCTTGTAAATTATGTTCAAATGATGTAGGTTATTAAATTTTGAATTTATTTACATTTTTTACAAGTTTATTATAATATATACTTGAATAAAGAAATCCGTTAAATCGATTCCCATGAAAGTATAATAATTTCAGTAATTGTAAAATATAAATTCTGAAACTGGTCATTTGTCCGGCAGTGCTATGTTATTAACGTACAGTTAAGTAATATAATTATACAAGCAGAAAGCGCAATGAAATTTCAGGAAGCAGGGAAGCACAACAATTGTGTGCGTACCTTGAGCCAAACGAAATTTAAGTGGCATCGACAAATGCAATGTAATAGTAGGAGTTTGTCTATAAATAATATAAATTTTGCAAAAACTGTACGAGTCTATACCGCGAGAACTATTTGTTTGCGACATACGCATGTGTCAAACTTCTTCGCAGTTATAAAAAATTTGTTAACAATTTTCGTTGCTGAAAGTAGACCGCGGGTTTCATGCATTTGTGAAGAAGGTTTTAAAATACAACTTTCAGTATTTTCTTTGTAGTTCCGACAAATTGCAACTTTTTCCAATTTTTTTTTCAAATTCACATTCAAACAAACCAAGCAATATTAAAAGAATATCAGGAAATATTAAGAAAGATATCGCCCTTTTAACACTAAACCTACCACCACCTGTCAAAATGATCGGTTCCACATTTTTTATTTTACAATTATTGAAATAATGAAAATAATTTCATAAGAAATGATTGTATAGATATCTTTAGTAGAGCACGTATTACCAATCGGAGCTGCACAACGTCTAAATAAAATAAATCTTGTCATTTTCATAAGAGAACATGTATTATTCGGCAGCATGTAGCCGTCGCAGCTTCATGAAAAATTATCAAATTACTCGTAAACGTAAAAATAGGACTTTTGAGGGCGATCGCGGCCTAGTTTATTTTTTTACCTAGCGCTTTCGACTACTGAAGAACCCCATCTTTGCATTATCGAGAAATGTGAAGGCGTATTCTGTACCCTCGCAATCCTCAAAAAAACGAGTCTACCCCTTAAGGCAGGATATGTTTTATGTTAACCCCTTTCCGTACTTTGTCGAGCCAGACTCGTGATGAACGTTTTCAACAAAGTTTAACAAATATGAACGTTACGCGTTTTATTTTAGATAAGAATTGTACAGAATTACAATTGAATTACTACAGGAATTATCATTACAAAGTAATTGAATTACATTGTAATTTATAATTCAGATCTTCATTCAATTAAATTACAATTGGAGTACAATTATAAAATAATTTGTAATTAAATTACATTGATAACAAATTACGAGGACGAGGAATAGAAAATAGACATAGACAGCAAACAAGTATACGAAAGAAAAACATAAAAATGTATTGTACTTCTTCAAAGTTCTGGGCTATAATTTCGAGAGCTGTATTCTAATTATATTGTATTTCAATTACACATCTGATTAAAATAACTAATAATTGAATTCATTGAAAGGTTTGAATTATGTAATTCAGTTAGAACGTAGTTGAGTTACTATGTAATTGATTAGCACAACTCTGTTTTAGATGAAATAAAATTTGATTCGTTTGTCATCAATATTTAAGCATCCAAATAAATGTAGCCATATAAAAAAATATACATTTTCTTTTCCCTTCTACGACATTTTTCTGCACGAAGACGGTCTAATCACTGTAACTGTAAAAGAAAAGGTACGACGAGGGGTTGAGAATGTCCGTATATTAATGAGAGCTACTGTACATCGATGATCGAACATTTTGGTCTTTGATCCAGCGGTTAATTTCCCGTGCGATGTGTCGAGTTTGCTACCAATCCGTGTCCCGCGTAATGGGCGATGGATAAGTTTAACTGGAACGTGAGCATAACTCGGGTGCCGGTGACGCAACGCGATTCAAAGAGCATCGACACCGCGGTAAGAACAAGAGGAAACGGTACGAGGTGTGAGCAACGAGGCATTGTTTCAACCGTAAGACGTAACTGTAAGTCCGTAGGTCAGTAACGTCGTCGATTGCGAAAATCCGTTTGCTCGTCCAACTGCCTCGCTGTACTGCACTGGACTGAACTGAACTGATCTGAACTGGACCTGACTGACTGACCGACTGACTGACTGATTGAGTAGCTGACTGGCTGACTGGCTGACTGGCCTGTCTGTTTGGCGGAGGCCGTGCATACAGCGGCGCAAGCCAACCAAGGCCAAGGTTTCGCGAAACAGCTGTTATGCCTAACCCAACCCACATGCGAGACCGCGAAACGTCACCTACGTGCTCGCAAATATTCGCTCCGCCACGCGGCCATGGTCCTTTATGTCTCCTTCGGTCGATCTTGCACACCGTTGTTTACATCATCCCCGGATCGCGAGCGTAACTGTTGCTCGAGATATCCTTTCCCCGGGATGGGCCGAGGGAAACCGCAACGATCTGGATTTACTGTCTTCTTTTCTCCCCTCTTTAACTGTCGCCCTGCTCCTGTTTCGAAATTGATGGTTCCTTTCTCTCTATCTCGCAAGCACTCGGCTTACAGCATGCCGCGATATTCGTGAAAAAGTTGAGGACATTTGTGAAAAATCTCATCCCCGTCTTATATGTATATGGCACGGTAAATGTAATAAACTGGTGATTATTATTTATATATTATTATATTATTATATATTATGTATATATGTATAATTGCCGGTTATTATACAGGGTGAATCACGAATTGCGATCGGTAGAGATTACTCCGTTATTAGCTGACCGATCGAGAATGTTTTTACCCGATATACATGCTTTCAAAAGACCTTTCACGCGATTATAGCAAATCTTTTGTAAAAAAAATTAAGAAGCAATTATTTGCAATATTTTATGCAATTTTTTAAATTTTATGACACGTTTCCGAATTCGCCTTGAAAAGGGGACCTTGAAAAATCATTAAAAAAAAAGAGTTGAAAAATTTGCTATGATTACGTGACAGGTCTCTTGAAATCATGCTATTCCTGATAAAAACATTTTTAGTCGGACTGCTAATAACAGTAATCTCTACTGATCACGTTTCGTGATTCACCCTGTATATAATTACCACTAAACTTGATAAATGGATAGACTGCGGATCTTTAGGCAAAATAAAAATGTCTGCATCGGTTGCAAAACCTAGAAACAAAATTGAATGTTATTTTTTCCCTTCATGATTTTAATAGAAGAGAAACTATATATTGACATCTTCAATTTTAAAAATTTCATGTACTCAATTTTTCTATAAATGCATAAAGCACCGCAGTCTAGTGATAAATTATTGAATATTTATACATATATTTTAAATTTTCATTAAGGCCGCAAATAAATAAGTTTTAAAAATGCTTTCTTTATTTTTGCAAGCAACCTTGTAAATGATAAGTTTTTGAAAATCTATGTTGCATATCATTTCGTAAACGAATGCTTCTAATTGATTATAAAAAGTCGGGTCGTTTGGTACAATTATAAAAAAGTTATTCCGTTTTAAAGGGTGTACGAATACTTTTTACACCCACTGCACATATTTCCGCAAGATTCCTTCGAGGACCCAGGAGCTCGTACAATGACAAAACCTTTTCGGTTTTAATTTTTGTATTTATGAAACGTTTATCGTCACATTTGTCACATTTTTCATAATCGCAAAATTTTGTGCGAGTTACCGAAAAAGATTTGAAACGATTGAAAGGAACATATTTAAAGTAATTTTACAATAAAACGGTAACGCGAGGAGGAAGAAGAGCGATTACCAGATTGCCGATTTTTATCCATTTATGAAGAAATTCGATGAAACATGAAATAGAAAAAAGATTCAAAACATTTCAGAATATTCTTACATTGTTTTCAATGTATCCAAATTATTACGATATGAAATGCATTTCTATTCAACGCAATCGATGAAGAGCGTTTCTACTTTGCATGTGGATTCTTGTATGTAGTTCCATTAAATAATATTCCATGCATGGTAAATAGTTTTGAATGGGCAAAATCATTTTCAACGTTTACGTTGGAACGAAAGCTACAGCTGTAGAAAACAATTGCATATCATTCCTTAACAGAATTTCTAGCGCTTTCGGGCAGCACATACTCTCGACCGTGTTTATAAAGCTACTCCCTACTTTGGGTTCGACCCTTTAATTTTTGTACCGGGAACACCTCACGGCTACAGAATCCAACCGAGACCTGCTATTTCTGGAAGGTATACTTCTGCTTCCTAATTCCAGTCCCCAGAAAACGACTTGCCACAAATTACATCCGAGAAATTCGCATCGCAACGGGATAGCGACCCCAAACTTATAGACCCTTCTCTTTTCCAAGTAGAACAGACGTTGGTCCTATAGTTTCGCCTAGTCTGTGTTTCACCTGTGTCAATGCCATCGGGAACCTAACGCAGACCTTTTTACCTGATATGCGAACAATAACATGACACATCGATGTATCTTTACAGAGTATGTCTTTCTTTATTGATCACAAAGTGACTTCTTTGGTAGGCTTATCTTAGCATGGGAACATATTCAAGTTACGTAAGTCGACTTCGATGGGACCTAGACTACTGTGCGAAAGAAAGAAACACTCGGACATATTTAATAGAAAAGCGTAAAAGATCAAATAAGAACACAGTAAGTTTTGAAAAAGGATTCCGCCGTTTAACCCTGCGAGTGCTGTGCCGGAGTCATTTTTCACCGGAACATCCAAATTGTCGTTTAAGTACTCAATTTGTGGCAATTAAACTAACTGAATGGCTGTTTCATTGAGGCAGAGGTGGGCATTATTTGGTGAAACAAATATTTTAGATTTTACTTTGCTCAAAGAAGATAGTATTTTAGATAAGAATTTGATCCACAAAATAAAATATTTCACACGAAATAAAATATTTTACTTTTTGCATTGCTATAATACTCTGAGAAACCGCATAAACATACAGTCTATCTTATTGCCGAGAACCATTATTTTCAGCAACGATATTTAAAATTGAAATTTAAAATAAAGACAAAATACAAATATTTTCAATATTCTTCAATTATTTGATTTTCAAAAATTACTGCATCAAATAAAATATTTTATTTTCAAAGTTGTACACATACTTATTTTACTCCTGCCCACAATCGATGCAGAACATTTTTATTTTACTCCTGCCCACAATCGATGCAGAACATTTTTATTTTACTCCTGCCCACAATCGATGCAGAACATTTTTATTTTGCGTAAAGATCCGCAGTCTAGACATTAGTAATTAAGTGATCACATTCCGTTGAGGCCTTCAAAGTTGATCGAAAACACAAATAACTACAGAAATGATGAGTGACCTTAATTTTTTGGCCAGTGATTGTAGTAGTAGGTAGGTAGATGTTGATGTACAGTTTCTCCAGGATGTGTTCTCGGCGATGGACCAGCCTAGGAGAATTCGTTGCGCAAAAGTAGGTCGAAAATGGAGGATAATTGTACGGAATTCGAGGATGCCACGGACCATCCAGGATGCTGTGTTTCTGCCCGGCAAAAAACACGCCGCGCCGACGTCGTCCACGTAATGCTCGCTACCGCTACGTAACCCGTGCTCGATTATGTAATCGAATTCACTTCGTGACTTGCAATACTTTCGGCTTGTGAACGCAAGCACGCAGCAAGCAGCACGCATGTACACGCGTGCGTTCGAGTTCGAACGGTAGCGGCTCGCGCCAAAGGTCACGATCAAGCGCGCTTTTTCTCCCTCGAGTCACCAAGGCCGCCGCGTGTCGCGATCTTGTAGGAGGAAAGATCGTACGTGACCTATACGAAAAGATCTCGGGTCGCGGCACGGATCCATGGATCGATGCAGCGCAGCGCGCCTCGATCGCGAGAAAGAAAGTAAATCGATCGACTTACATTCCGCGACGAAACTATGGTACAGGGTTTATAAAAAGTAATGGTCGGCCGTCGTAGGGGTGCATCTACACTTCTGGATCGATGGTCATTTGTAAAGGGGCCCCAAAACGATCAATAATATTGTCAAATGATATTGTCGAACGAGAAGATGTTACTTCGACCACGATCAAAATAATACTGCGATTGTCACCTCGGTTTTTTCGTGAGTGGTTAAGGGTGGATTTAAGTGGGGAAATGTAGCGTTTGTTAATTGGTCGCGGGTGTGTCGGAAGGACCTTAGTTTGAGGAATGGGAAACTGCGAAGCCAATTCCTTTTTTTATTGTCTTTGATCGTCAATAACATGATTTATGAGTGCATGTCTGCTCGTTGCTTCGGTGAGTCTGTCGCACGTGTTGTCCATCTGTGGGGTTGAAGTTGACGAAACGCGGTGGTTGTAAAATAAATAATCGGCCAAATCAGAGATGCTTCGCGTGCGCTTTTTACTTACTATAACGACTTGCTAACGAAAATTCTCTCAAAGTATCGGTAAAAATATCAGTAAAAACCATCAGACGAACTTACGAACACCGTTTTATTATTATGAATGGTTAAATTATTTATGAGAGGAAGTTACCATTTTTATTTAACTGTCATTTCTCGCAATTGAGGCAGACATCTTTTGCTTTGCATAAAAATCCAAAGTATATTTGCAACGATTTCTTCCAACATTCCCTTTCGTTTCGACGTTTAACTGCGGTTTGATATTCGAAATTCGGGAGCCGAACCCGTGATTTACCGAAGAGGCGTCCTAATATGCAGAGTTTGCTGGATCGCTCTAAAAATATCCCGATCGATCGAGCCATCTGTCAGGGTCCTTCCAAGCCGTGGAAAAAAATTATTTTATCGGAAGTCGCGCGAGCATCGGGCATTAAAACGATGCAGCTCGAGGTAAGATCTGCAATTCCGACGCAGCTTGATGCAGTCTTCGATACCCCAGACATCCGAGCAACGTGATTCGAGTTGTCTCGTGACGTACACACTTGCGACATTTTTGCGGAAACTTAGCAGACGCCTCTTGCCCAGACATCCATTGTCTGAATGTCATACTGAAACCGATTCCAAAGCAGTCGATAGGTTTTCGTTGCAAAATGCATTTGGTGCATTTCGCTATCGAGATCTCCGGAACGAAACAAGTGATTCTGTCTACAAAGAAGTTATCAAGACAAATTCTTCTTTGTTAGCGATCGATAGATCTTTATGTAAGATCAGGACTTTCCAAGTCAGTTATAGGGAACAGAAGATCAATGAAAATGTATTTCTCCTTTTGATAACGTTAATATACATGTCGGAAATAATGTAATAACCGGACTGCGGATTTTATGCATTTGTGACAAAAATGATTAGGCGTAATTCATAACATTAAAAAGATTAGATGAGTTGAACAGTGTCGATATACTATTTTTAACAGATAAAAATAATTAATGAGGAAAATAAATTGATACTCAGCTTCAACGGCTCGTAATTGATGTATACAAATTTTATTTTGAAATTCTTTAATGTCTTCACAGTTTTGAATTTCTCATATTTATTTTTTCCATGGGTACATAAAATCGCAGCGTAGCGATTCTAATCGGTTAGAAATCGGTTAGAAATAGTAACTTCGCCTTTTTTTGTGCGGACGAGGGGGAAAATGCAATTACACACATATATAGATAGATTAGAAGCATTGGTTTAATAGAGAGAGAGAGTTTTAAAAAATGCCTTTTTTATTTTTGCATGTAATCTTGTAAATTATAATTTTTGGAAAACCCTTTTTGCATATCATTTCGCAAACCAATGCTTCCAATTCTATATTCTAATTCTAATCTATTTATAAGTATCTTTTCAAAACTTGTAAGTACTCATTCCGAGGTTCGATATCAGTTCGTATAAAATGAATTCTTCTCAAATATAATCATTGAAACATTATTGCTTTTAAGTATTATAGTAATCGAAACCCATGAAATGAAACTTGGTTATTGAAATTGACTCGGAGAGAGAGAGAGATTCGTGAGTACATATTGAACGTGATCCCATCCCTACTTGCAAGTACATTCGAAACTTTTATGAATGCCTATTATGCAGTTCTGATTTCCATGATTCGAGTACTACTTGTGAAAGATTCGATTCCTTTCAACACCGAAGTACTTATAAGTATCTTTTCGAAAGATATAAGTACTCGTTCCGAGGTTCGATATCAGTTAATATAATCATTGAAACATTATTGTTTTTAACTAGTAATCGAAACCCACGAAATGAAACTTGGTTATTGAAATTGACTCGGATTCGTGAGTACATATTGACCTTGATCCCATCCCTAGTGATAATTCAATGACCAGGAACTGTAGAAACAGAAATCATCGCACCGCTCTCCTCAACGCCACGCTCACTTCGCCGCTCCACTATATTCCCGTGCTTAGGCGAACTGCCCCAGGCGTAGAGCAGTGCGGTTCGATTAACGCTGTAAAATTGAAACAGCCGAGGACTCTGACTTTTCCGGATGCAGATCCTGCCGCGTCGGATCGAGGACGCGAAAAGGCGTAGCGCTATCGCTGAAATCGCGGCCGGTCTTTGTCATCGGTGGAAAGGGAAAAATGCGTAGGAAACCGAGGCGTGGTACGCACAATCGTGCGGTAAATTCTCACGCCGAATGACCGCCTCGTAGCGTGCGCGCACACGCGTACCAGATACGCGCGAAGGAGCGCGATGTAGGCGGCATTAGGTGTGGAACGGGGGCGAGAAGAAGGTCTCGCGTTTAGAACCGTGGATCGAAAGTAAAATTGAATCTCTTTCAAAGACCCGTCGCGTTCGTTATCGCGGCCGGTCATCGTAAACATTCGAAGTGCTTTTTATCGGGAATGGTTATCGCGTGACCGCTCGAATTTATTAACGTGAATCAAAGACGATCCGGAGACGATTGCTGTACGGCGACTCACAAGGAGACGTCACAGTGGTGGGGTCGTCGATTTTAATTCAACTTTTTGCTGGGGAATCCAGAGAAGAATAAGCAGACCCGTGTCCGAGCGTTTTCGACAATACTCATTATTTGTCAAGACAATTGACATTTACTTCATTTCTTAATCATATCTTAATTTTTCAGGCATTTGTCTGATTTCAGTGTTCATGGTACGCAACGATGTTTTTCTTTGCTTTCAGTAATTCACTAGCATTCATAAAATGTTCGTACCGCTGAAAATATTCGTTTCAAATGTCTTTACGAAGCATACCACCCTACGAACTGTCCATTTCCTACTCAAAATATATAACTAGTTACATTATCGACAACCGAGCCAGTAAAGAAATAGCTAAATTCGAAGGAAAGAGAAAGGAACATATTTTTAAAGAAAAGGGAAACAAAGAAAAAAGGACTTGAAACTTAAAATTGAAAGTAAAAAGAAAAATCAATTAAATGTATATACAAAATAAAAATGTAGAAAGTAAAAAAAGTACAAATACAATTATCTTGATAAATAACGAGTATTGTCAAAAACGTTCGGACGTGGGTGAGCTTATTTTTGCTCTAGATTTATTAGAAAAAGTTTCATTAAAATAGACGACCCCACCACTGCGACCTCTCCTTGTCAGCCAACTTCGATTTTTCATTTATCATCGCATAGCATGGTTGTTCCACGAAGCTGTTTTGACGATCACCGAGTGTATACAATGCTACCGGTAGTGTTGCGACATCGGCTAGAGGTAGCACTGTCCACCGGCGCGGTTTATTTACGAGCTAAATGAAGTTGTAAATGAGACTCAGCGGTAGGGTACGATGACTGGGATGAATGCAATAGATTTTATTGAGAAAGTATGTTTGTAATGGTTTTAGCCTGAAGAAATAGGGGTTGCTGTCAGGGATAGAAGGGTGGATACTAAAACTTAACACATTATTTATTGGAAGCCTATTGCTATGGTTCTCAATGAGTGTTCTATGTCAAAATGGCACTTAAAAATATCCCTTCAAAAAATGATTACCAGTTTATGTCTAGAATTGCAATTGTTGTTGAAGTGACATTTTCCTGCTTAAAATGAGACTCAGCGGTAGGGTACGATGACTGTGACGAATGCAATTGATTTTGTTGAGAAATTATGCTTGCGATGTTTGGAGCCTGAGGAAACAATTAAGGGTTGATGTCACGGATAGAAAGGTGTTTACCTTTCATCTTTTTCAAACTTAACACATTATTTATTGAAAGCCTATTACTGTGGTTCTCAATGAGTGTTCTATGTCAAAATGGCACTTAAAAATATCCCTTCAAAAAAATTATTACCAGTTTATGTCTAGAATTGCAATTGTTGTTGAAGTGACATTTTCCTGTTTAAAATGAAACTCAGCGGTAGGGTACGATGACTGTGATGAATGCAATTGATTTTGTTGAGAAGCTATGTTTGTGATGGTTTTAGCCTGAAGAAATAGGGGTTGCTGTCAGGGATAGAAGGGTGGATACTAAAACTTAACACATTATTTATTGAAAGCCTATTGCCGTGGTTCTCAATAACTGTTCTATGTCAAAATGGCACTTAAAAATGTCCCTTCACAAAGTTATTACCAGTTTATGACTACAATTGCGATTGTTATTGAAGCGACATTTTCCTCATTAAAATGACACCACGCATGACATAATTCACTTCATATTTGCTCGTTAAATTGTCGATTTACAGCATTCACTCCGTAAATGTCTCAGATATCTCTACCGTAACTGTCAACATTTTATCCCCAACACTAGCGGGACCAATCCAGCAAGAGGTCGTGTATCAGTGAGGACACCGATGCAAGCGAAGTTAAAGACTGCAACATTCTAATATCTTTTTATAAAACTGAAGAAGCTAGGTGTTCTGTAAATAAGTTTGACGCAAGTTCTAGAGAACGTTCTTTATTAGCTCTTTTTAGCAGTGTTCGGAACACCGCGTCTCTACAGCTTCTTAGCTCTTCGCGTTCCGCGGCTCCTTTTAAATGAAACTCGCGGGGCGGATTTTTACTTCGAAACTACCCTGATTGGACAGCCGGTTACAATTGCTGCCAATCGGGTAGTTTACTCCTCGGGTACACCCCCACCATTCCTTGTGCTCAAGATTCGCTTTTCGGAAATGCTGGAGGTGACCGTAGGGTCTTTTTACGATGTAACGGATTTTCCTCCGGGTCCGCGAGGAACATGTGGTGGCCTCGAGTGGGCCCGTCGGACTTCGGTCGGCGTGACCCTTCGGAAATTCGGGGGTTTACGACACCAGCATTTGCTACCGAGGCCGGCTACGGAATACTCTTTACGACGAAACATGCATTGTCTAAAATAACTAAATTGCCTCTGCTAAGAAACGGCTTTCTCAAAAATAGCTTCCTTGTCGCTTGCCTCATAAACCGTCCCGACCATTTGCACGCCAAATGTTTTATTGTACGTGCCGATGGCCGCTACAAAACTTTTACCATCGTATTCGTCTTGTTTTTCCTATTAACATAACACCCAGCACGATATAATTACGATTATACTTACTCGTTGTACCTTGATCGCAAACGCTGAGGTATTGGAAGTCGTCGTAATATGGGATTCATCCTGGCTAGAAATGGTATTTATATGTATGCTGCAGATAGCAAAGCGAACGATGAAGTTCGACGTTGGTTTTCTGAGGGCTAGAAAAATGGTGGCGGAGACGGTGCCGGGACAGTGGTGTTGCGCCATCGTCTAGCGGTCCAGCCGCGTCCAAACTAGCTGTAACACCGAGAGAAAGGAGTAGCGGAGATAGGATAAACCGAACAGAGCCAGTCGGAATGACATCCGACGCTGAGACACCCGCCGGCAAGAGGTTCTGCGGCTGGACAGCGCGGTTTTCTTGATTTGTAAATCGATATAAAGGCAAGTTACGTTTGTCCGGCCGGATGATCGATCGTTACACGCCTCGGATCGATCTGTTATTCGTAATTGGACTGCGACGCGCGCCCTTACAATTAGTTGCGACGAGCAACAACAACGGAAAACATTCGGCGAGTCGCCTAGGTTCGCAGTCGAAATAGAACGGCGCAGAAAGGACAAAGCGTCTGTTTGCTCGCCGCGCTCGCCGTCGGCGTCGTCGTCGTCAGCGTCGTCGTCGTAAGGCGTCTAAGCGGTCTAAGCGGCCGGCCTTGATCCTTGGCGCTAGAGTCGCTCGAAGTCGGCCGAGCTCGTTGCTACTCGCTACTTTCACTAAGTACTCTATCCTGTCTTGTACTGTCCTGTCCTATCCCTACCGCTCGTACACGTACCTCGTACATTATGCTCGCCTAGCCAGATCAAGCTTAGAACGGGTTCTCAACTGGTCCCCTCCTCTCCCCTTTCTTCCCTTCTTGTAACGCCACGTCGCTCTTATCAAGCCCGATCCGACCAGATAGCTGCGTGACATTTACCTTTCCTCCGTTCGGTACTTTCTTTTGTCATTTTTCTTTTTTCTAGTCCATCTTTCCCCGTCGTCGGTCGACTTTTTCGCTGCCACGCTTCCTCCAGATCGCGATGGAACGTGCGCGGAACTATGGTGTAATTTTCAAAAGAAGATATACTCGGATCAATTCACTTTCCATGTATTCCTAATATCCGCTGGTGTCCATTATTTTAGAAACATTCTGGTTGGACGTTTTCAAGAGACTCTTTCAAGATATTAAAAGGCCTCCGTAAACTATCACATAAAAGAATTCTCCTCTGATATTGAAATATTCGTTATTCTTCACTCATTTTCTTGACAATGGGCTACGTGTACTTCGAAGTTGCTGTCTCGACCTTAGTGAAGATTAAAACACTCCGTATCCGCGAGAAACAAAGTTTCAGCCGACTTTTAAACAGCATACAAAAAGCTGTATCCTAGCTATTTTATGTTTCGTCTAAATTAACGATACATGGTAATAAAGCTCTTTTCTGCTGCTACTTGCTAATGATTGAGAAGTACATTTTTTTCTGAAAGAGTTTCAGAAATCAAGAATTCTAAAAATTCTTGGATGCTGGTTTTCTTTGACGCAGTTGATAAATTGTATATTACGTTTTTTGCGGCTTCTTATATTTAATTGATGATTACCAGACTGCTGATCTTTATGCATTTATAGCAAAGTTGAGTAGATGAAACTCAAAATTGTTGGAAAATTTTTAGAATTGAAGATCTCCATATATGATTTCTTCTCTATTAAAATCATTCAATTTGGTTTCTATTTCTTGCAATCGATGCAGACAATTTTTATTTTGCATAAAGATCCGCAATCTAACGATTACGTTGTTTTCCATGTATTAATGTAATATGCATTGGCCATTCGAATTTTCTTATTCATTTATTTTCAATACAGAAATAATGTGAAAAGCTACAAATCGCTTATTTCCTTGTTTCAACAAATTTTATCTTCAACTGTTAATCTGAATTCGTTTTCTGTCTCAGCAAGCATGAAGAAATCAACTCTGCGCAATATAATATTATCAAGAAATGTTTTCGAGGAATAATTTTATACAAAAATTTAATGATTCTTTTAAGGGTATGAAATTGATATAATACCTAATGCGATATTTACGTGCTCAGTAATGGATTAGATACCAAGATATTTAATCGTGTAAACAATAGTTTGAATAACGGTACAGCAATTTTTAGTGCCAAGGGTTGAAAAGAACGAAAATATTATTTTTGATCGCATCTGCCTAACACTTGCCGAATTGTGAACGGCTGAAATAGGTCGCGCAGGGAAATATGCCAGTCGCGGTCAGACATTTCGCGAGTCGGTCGGTGCAGTAGATAGCTCCGTCCACGTTTTTCCCGGTGGGGCGAGCGTGTGGCGTCGTCATCTGGAAACGTGGATCGTTCGACGCGTGTTTTCAGATAACGAGTCGATTAATCGTCCGGGCCAACTCGGTCGTAGATGTACGGGCGCCCGCAGAGTTGAGCACCGCTTGGTCGTTTCTAGGTTACACGCGCAGCGAGCCGAGTTTCACTTTTTCAGCGTTCGACGCCACGCTCCGCGATCATCGGGAGGTTGATCGGCTCGTCTAGCGTCGACGAACGTCCCGGCGCTGAGCAGAGCCGAGCCGAGCCGTGCCGAGCCGAGGCGACAAGGGAACACACGAAAGGTGCGATCAAAAAGAAACCGGACTCTACTAAACTGTTCATATCGCGTATTGGAATCTTTACAGCGAAATTTGACAAACTGATGAACTCTTAAGCCATCGAAACAAGCCTCGAGCCATCGAACTTTATCTTGTACATTGGCAAGGAAACTGACAGAGTCCGGTTTCTTTTTTATCCTAACGAATTTTTTTAATTGGCTATCGTTCGCATGGAAGTGGGGAAAATAGCGAGTCAGACTCGTGATGATCATTCTGAACTGAATCTAACGAATATATGTATGTTACTAATATCCTTTAAACCGAAATAAAATTCAATTTTGTTGTGGTCGATATGTACCCTTTGGAAAAAACATAGGCGTACAGTAGATATAATCCTTTTTCGTTTTCTATGAAATTCGGAACGATGAGGCATCTCCAATACTATGACGACAAAATATACGTAATAGTAGCAAGAGGTTAAAATTGAGAGTCGATAACACCTTCTCTGAGATATCTCGGGTGAAAGAAGGAGCAGGATAGTCAATTTTTTAAAAATATGGGCTTTCAGATAGAGAATTTAGTCAGAACAGAACGATTCGAAAAGATTTATTTGTTTAAACGCTATCTAAAGAATTAGAATTTTTTCAACTTTACTGTATACGAGCAACGTATTACATATAAATGCACATTCTTAGCATTATTATAAATTCTTAGCTTCCACAACTATATACAGTGCTGTTCGCTTGAATAGCGTCGAATATTCTAAATAACAAATGAACGACGTCGAGAAAGAATTCGATTCTCTTTCCGTAAATCATGATCGTAGTAGGAAAATCCGTCTGGTCCATTCAGATTGAATTTTTTCTCACGTGAGAAAATTATATTGTGCCACTGTTGAGTCCAACTCGTATGCGTTCTAGCAAATTGAAATCGGGCTTCGATATGCCTTCTCATTAACGCAGGTTTTCTTTGCATTTTCTTGGGTTTTATGTATGGGACACTTTGTATGACACTTCTAAGAGTTGAAACCGACGCTTATGTTCCAACTTCCTGTTCGATCTTCTTAAGAGAAACTGCTACATTCGAAATTTTACGTAAAATTGATCTCCCTTCCCTCTCCGTTGTAGCTCGTTCTGTTCTCCCTTTATAATTTTCTCCATATTTTTCAGGGTTATTACAGAATTAATTAATTACTGTAGCACTCCTGTTAATTCTTTTTCCAATTTCTCGGTTTGAATACCCTTCTTCTCTTAAAATTTTTATTTTTCCAATTTTCTCAGCAGTCAATGACTTTCCGCGACCCATATTCATGTTATAAACGAATTTAACTAACAAGCAAGAATTTTGCCCACAATTCCTTTCTTCGATATAAACTTATACATATTTTATAAGTTAATAACACCGCATATATATGTCTCTATTTATTATACGTAGAGTAAAATCTTTTGATCATACAATCTTTTGTAGATTCTTAATCAATTTAATTCCTTGACGATCCTAAAGATTGAATTGTCAGGCTGCATGGTGGTAATCGATTATTATACAAACTCGTATCTATGGATGAAAATATGGGATACGTCCAGCAACTAATTAAGATTCAATAAATACAAGGCAATGTCCTCGGAAGCAGTTGACAAACAATTGCTTCATCCAAGGCAGGGATGAATCATTAAAAGTGTTGTCTGCGAACACGATGGACGCATAAACGCGCTCACAGTGCTCCTACCGGCCAAATCTTTGTATACGCGCGCATAACTTTGAAAGGATTAACCTCCGGAGAACCCGGTAGATTGAGTAATCGAGGAGCCGTTGAAACGAGGGAAAAATTCGTCGTATCTAAACAACATCGACACGCCGAGCTGTCCGAAACTGGCCAATTTGAATGCGCATGGGGAAAAAAGCACTGTAGGAATTCGTGGTTGAAAGGATCGTTTCGCTGGCCAACGTGATCTCCTTCGTCGCAAAGAGAAGCTGTGTGGAGATAATTGGAAGGGGAGGAGCCATGATCTCGAAACGATTCCTCGTATTTACCTGAATACGTTCCGAAGTGTACAGTCGCGTGCGCAGCTAAGCTAAACAACGGCCAAAATGGCTAGGACTATGGTCTGTTTTCTGTTTCAATAGAAATTTTGTACGAGATTTATTTAGTGTGGTGATTCTGGGCTACCGCTAAAAATTGCTGCACCGTTATTCAAAATATTGTTTACATTATTAATATGTTGGTATCTAACCAATTATTATTTGAAAACAATCATATAGAATGGAATTATTTTAGCTAGGAAGAAATGTTTACTTTTAAAAAACAATAATTTTTTCAAAATTGGACCCAACAGCTTGAGTTTTTTTGAGACGATAGAAGGATTAGTTTACCAGCTAATGCGTAAATAATCTTTTAAAAATTGTTATTGGTCACAATTGTGAATGAAAAAATAAAGGTCACGATTGTTTAATTTTTTATCTGTGCCTGTAATGGAAATTTAAAACATGTATTTTGTAAATTTAATTAAGTATATATACAAAGTTTCATTGAAATCGGTTGGCGCATGAAAAATCATCGTAAGATGTAAAAATCTATTTATTTTGCGAATTTAATGTTTGCGATTCGTTTAAATTGCAGATTCTCTGAACTTTTGCTATTTTCAATCAATTATGTTTCATAACATCCTTGATCGATTTCTATAAAACTTTGTATATGCATACAAGCTGTATCAAACCTTCACCTTATACAATCGAGTCAGACTCGTAACGCCTAATACACTAAATATAGCATTATGAAATTCTATATTGTTGAAAAATTTTAAAAATTGTAGATGTCAATATACGATTTCTCCTCTATTAAAGTCATTAAGGGAAGAAATAACATCCAATTTGATTTCTATTTCTTGCAATCGATGCAGGCAACTTTTATTTTGCATAAAGATCCGCAGACTAGTCATTAATTTTCTGTACACTCAAATAAAATATTATTTTATTCCAGTCAATACTTATTATTAGTTATTGCAGAATACGTAGGCAGACGATAATTTACTTCGTCATAAAGAAAATGTATAAATTACTGTCTGTCTACGTATTCAATCGTCATCCCGTATGCAGTAATCATTGAAATTGTAAAGTAAATCGTAGTGCAGCGGGCAAAAGAAAAAACTTTGTTAGAACAGAGGCAGAAAATTTGTATTATGTACGAAGATGTGCAGTCTAGTAATCAGGTTTCGGAAGATCGCTTCCATTTCCCTCGAAACGGCCGATTGGCGTTGTAATAGCAAAGGCTCGTCCTTTCTCTGGCCCCGGGAGCCTTCCCTTGGCCCCGCGGAGCGATTCTTTTCTCTCCTTCCTCGTTGCCCGTCGACGTGACTTTTGGATTCTTCGTGGATGCTCGCTAAACGCACGCATACGTAGCGAATACGTTCGGTGAAACTCGCCGGGGCGACACGAGCTTGGAATACGGGAAGAGGCGGGACTTTCGTTTTTGAAAGAGTTCGAGCTCGGCTCGAATCGAATCGTTCGAGCAAGCGGCCTCGAACGCGTCGCTCTTTTAAATGCTCTCGGCTACAGCTTAATTTCTGCACTCGCGAACATGCGCCGACGACACGGATTACCACGTTCGTCTCGTTTTCCTGTGAAATTGATAATCGCGAGAAAAATCCCGGCCTCTTGTCACAAATCGTTATTGTAATCAGCCAGTCGAGTTATGTAACACCGTAAGGTGTAACTTTCAGCGTGCTTCGTGGGATCGTGGAACGACTCACGGTGTTCGATGTTTCATTATGAGCAAGTAAACACCTTTCTTTCCGTAAATTAGCGTTACCTTGCCGCGTCGACTGATCCGCGATGTTACAATAACTATGCCACAGTTGCCATCTAACGCTAAACGTTCATCATTGCGCATCGATTTTATCCGTTGAAATTTCAGAGGTGGCTCAAATAAACGAGATAAGAATCTCAAGATCCTGACATTTACGAATATAGCCATTCTATGTATCATTTTTAGGATTAAAGTGTACCGGTTTTTTTAACGATTTCTATAAATTACAAAGAATGTAACAATATTCTTAATTTTTTACGAACCGGCCTCAAGGTTTGCGGTATTTCAGCTCGTCTAATAATTTTGTTCGGACCTGTTTAGACTCTTCGGTTTCTAGCCCAAGCGAAACAGATGAACAATTGTAACTAACCGATTATAAAAATCTTTCGTTGACGAAAAACAACGCAATTTTTATGAGAAAGAAATCCATCAGCTTATAAAACGTCAGGAGATATTTGCTGTTTTCGAATGCGACCATTTGTGTTTAATTTTCATCCGGACACGAACTTTTTCAATCTTCTATTCGATTCCATTTAAATCGAAGCTGAACTCAACGTTGAAACTACAATAGCTGTTCCTTTGAAGTAGTTTGGAACTGTATTTTTATTCTATTGCGAACAAAAAAAAGGTTCGGTTCTGTGTTCTGTCCAAAACTGTATGTTCAAGTAGAATACGTTGTGAGTAGTCAGCCACGTACTTTTATACTCGGATATGTACTTACTCGGCTGCCAGATGCGTGTGAAACTTTAAAAACGCCCCTTCAGGATAGTCAATGAAAGAAGTTGAAAGTAAACATTTTAGTAATTGTAATGTACGATCAAGTAAACTATTGTAATTTATAATACAAATAATGCAGGATGTAAGGCGAAATATTTGTGGGAATAGATTTTGATTCTGAAACCGTTTGTTTTACGAAAAAAGTAATACGACATAAAAGACGCTGACTGTCCAGATCTACAGGTTTTGTGTCTAAGGTATTAACGTATACTTTGACGTATACACGTATTTACTTAACCTCTTTGACTTCGTCGCAATAATTTCGTCCATTTCAGGCTTCCATTGAATTATACATCCCTTAATTCATTTTCAAATGTTTCATTTTAGTTCAAAGATGATTCCCCATTGCTTCGTGCTTATATTTTCTTAAAACTACTGTAAATATTTCAAATATCATGTATCGCAACACCAAACTATTCCGAGAGTCCACGAAATGTACACCGCATTTATTAACATTAGTATGCTTTAATATCACTTCTACTTACCATAGTTATAATATTTACATATTACTTAAACATAATTAACAACGAATCGTGTATTTTAATTAATGTATTTTTAACGAGGCGTAATTTGCATTATTCTGCAGCATGCAGCTATGAAAAATTCGAAATGCCTACATGCGCAGTTGTATGCTTACGAACAATGCAAATTACGCTGTCGAATAATACAAATTGCACCTCGTAAACGAAAAATTAGGACTTTTGAGGACGATAGCGCCCTAGATCGATCTTTTATCTGGATGATCTCTTCTTGATTACTAAAAAACTCCATTTTTGTATTATCGAGAAATGAGAACGCGAATCCCGCACCCTTGCAATCCTGGAAACGAGTCTACCGCCTCAAGTCTCTGTTCCGAAGCGATGAACACAATTTTTCGGAAGATGATTAGAAAAAGGGTTCGTCGCGAGACGTCGAAGCGTGTAGACGTGTTTACAGTTTCGTCCTGTGTCGAGTGTTTACGCCCGTCAGTTCGATGCTGCGTAGTTTCGGGCTTGCGAGTGCTTCGGAGGTCCGTTTGGCTCTCTTCTTTCTGTTCCGTTCTTTGCTAGTGTCTCTGACTACAGGGGCACTCGCTTTCCATAAAACTCACATCGTCGTTCTACAAAAATCATGATTTCTCCACCTACAAATTCTTCATCCACGATGTCGTACGCTAAGGTGACCCAACAGACAGCGTTTCCAACTAAGAAGCAAGCCATCGTGCTTGATGCGGTGGATGGCGTTTCAGTTCAAGAGTATGCTTATGCTATTGCTAAAATAATCACCCCGAAGAATATCAGATTCTTAGAGTGTGTCTCTACCTGAACAGCAAGGAAACTGCGGACAGACTCACCGAGTCTCACACTAAGGTCAACATCGAAGAACATGCTCTGGAGATCCGTCCTCTATTGACAAAGGCAAAACATGACATTTATTAGGGCAATTTAGACGATTTAAACATTGACAACAGTTTCACTCGTATTATGAGCTTCAGAAGACAATTGTACATCCATCCGGAAGATGTTTCGAATCTTCCGGAGTCTCTCCAGTTAAACTACGACGGCACAAATTACTGGATTTATCTATCTACCGAAAAGCTCGCGTGCTTTCTCTGCAAGGAGGAAGGACATCTTGCCAAATTTTGTAAAAACATCGAATCCTCCACGCATATGTCTACTGTATCATCTGCTGCCAGCAAGGAAGACAACTCTACTTTGATTCTACCTCGAAGAAACACTAAGATTCGTTCAACACGATAAATTCTAATACTCGTTTCAATATCTCTCGCCATAATTTTTCAACTATATTTACTTCGATTCCCGTTAATTACCAATTTGGTATGGATCTCAGAGGTTCTGGTGACCCCTCCCAGAAAGAACAACATTCGAAAACCTTTATCATCTCTATAAACCGATGCAGAGCAAACCATTATCCTTTAGCCAGTTCTCTAGCCCGTATTGGCTTCATTGATAACCCAATGTGTAAATGCAACTCTGAGAGTGAAACCCTCGATCATGTCATTTGGCAGTGTGATTTATACAATGCACAAAGATCTGTACTTTTGGAAAAACTCTACAAATTAAGATTTCAGTTGCCTTTGGATGTTTCTTTGTTTCTGGCTGAGGCATGTCATCGTATTATATCTTTTTTAAAGAATTGTAATTTGCGTGTTTAGGTGCCACCTAAAAGGAGAAAGATAATTTGTACAACTTTACGTTTATATTGATAATACTTCTTGCTATGTATATTTCTGTTTGTATTCCAAGATTTAATAAGAAAAAAAAAAGTGATTGGAAAAAGCTTTGGGAACCCGTGGCCCAGGGAAGTCCGCGCCGAGTTTCGGATGAGGGAATTGGATTCCCGAATTCCCACGTTCCGGGTTAAGTAATTTCCCGAATGAATACTCTCGCCACAAGTGTAGCAGCTCCGAGTTCCGGCGCGGCTGCGCATTCAGACCACCTGTTGCTCGGTGTTCGAGAGACAGAAACCCCGCGGAAAGCGTCGAGCGCGCGAACGAGTGCGAGTCACATCGCTGTAGTATAGTATGCCTGTTCCTGTTCCCGCATTCGAGCGAGCCCTTTCCCCATTCAGAACAGCAGCGGGACACGTGTACCGTAGCGGCACACATAGCGTAAAGTGTAAAGTAACAGCGGAACGGCGCGTTGGCCGTGCGAGAGTTTCCTTGGGCCGCGATTATACCGTGGATCTCTTGTCCCGTGGGGCCCTCGGAAATTTTGGGACTTTCTCCGCGAGGACGACACGGAGAGTTGGCCTTTGTGGCGAACGATCCACGGTCGGGCCACATGGCGTACACGCCGAGCTACGAAAATAACCGGCGCGGCGGAAGAGCCAGCCAACGAGAAGGAAAGTGAAACTCCTTCGTGCGACGCGACGCGCTGAGACACACAGGTATACGTATTCATCGCACGCTAATTGCACGCGGCTCATTAGGTATGAGCCGGCGCGCGGCCACGCCGCTTTTATTTTTAACCGTTCGCGCGTCCTGCTGATACTTTGTGGCCGCTATTCATTCAAACTTTTCCTATGCTAATTCTCCTCGAACTTCTAATTGGCGTTTGAACCTTAACCCCTCGTCAAGCTCTCCTTCGCTTCACGTAGCTCAGTTTTATTCCTATAAGTACAGTGGACGACATTTCTATAAGAACAATATGCACGAGGAAATATCAATGTATTTCAGGAAGTTTTACTAGTTGTACAGCTGCATACAATCATTTGACAGCGGATCTTTATGTAAAATAGAAATTTTCTACCCGAGTTACAATTTGAAGCGATATAGCAAACATTTTCTGTATTAATATGTTATATGTATGAGTTGAAAGTAATATAACGGTATTTTAAATTTCTTCTAATGTTTTTTTACTGTTTTAAATTACACCTGCTTATTTTTGTCATAAATGCATGAAATCCGCTGTCTAGGCATAATATAAATTCACTTTCCAAGGCGAAAATGCAGTGGTTCGTATTGCAGAGGTAGCAAAAACATACTGTTTCTTAAAGTAAATTCAAATTCTGACCTTCCCGATCTCAACATTATTTGAAATTGTTGGGATAAGCTTGTCAGGTTAGTATACAAGAGTAGCTAGCAAATTGAAACCGTTCAATGATGTAAATCTACGTATTCAGGAGAAGTGGATAGAAGCTCGCATGGAGAGATATTAAAAAATTATCTTCAGCCGACGAAACGACTGTTGTCATGTTGTTCAATGTTAAAGAATCAAAATATCCAATATGAAATATCATTTACGGATTTGTTAATATTTGAAGTCTCTACCGTTTTGTCACGCTAGATACTAACGAAAATGGCACTTTTGTTCATTCGAACTAAACAGATCGATGAAGTCCAATTTTGTGTTACACATGTAAGAGTGTACAGAAAAAATCTGGCGAGGTAGACGTAAATTGAGATCGTGTCAATCTTAATGTGTACTATCATTTTGTCCCGCTAGATTTGGGCAAAAATGTCGCTTTTGTTAATTAAACCTAAACTGATCGATGAAGTTCAATTTGATGTTACATATAGAAAGTGGTTATGGGATCTGAATCATTTCGAATCACTTGTAACATAATTCGAATCTTAGAACTCTTGAAACTCTTGGACGTCTTGAAAGTCTTCGTTGTCTTAAAAATCTTGAAAGCCTCAAAACTTTGGAAGGTTTGTAAGAATTGAAACTCCTGAAATGTTACATCTATCACGAAACAATGATTACGTCGTGTCAATATTGGGATGAATAACAGTATGAACGTAACAATATTATAAAAACACATTTAATATTATAAAAAGTATAACATTTATTAAGATTATCAAGACTTTAAGAGTTTCAAGGATTTCTGATTTCGAATAAATATCGAATTGATTCGAGACTCTATGCTGATCGATTTGTTCGAAAACTTGCAAGACAGAGTATTGTATGCCCATCACTACATACAAGAATGTACAGAAACAAGAGTTTGACAACGGAGACGTAAATTGAAATGATGCAAATCTTAATGTTGACGATGAATCTTTTGTTCGAGCAGTGAACGGAGTTATCGATGCTTATAAACGAACCATGTATTTAACAAAACATATGAGACGTAACATTTCTTCTCTCATTTCTTTATTTCGTTCAACTAAATTCATTTCATACAGCTTTTGTCAATTAAAACTAAACATATCGATGAAGTCCAATTCGATGTTACACGTATAAGAGTGTACAAAAACAAATTTGACAAGGTAGACGTAAATCGAAATGAGGCGAATCTTAAGGCGTGCTGTCGCTTCCTCGTGACGTATAATTCGGATGTTAAACTACGGTGGTATCGAGCCGCGCCACCAGTCTTTGAGTTCGTTTATCGCGAACTCGCGAGCGTGAAGTAATCGCCGGGGCATGGGAATAATTGCCGGCGTGTTTCTCATCCGCGCCGGGGAATCTCCGCTCCGTGACGGAAGCGAATCCTCTCTCTGATGTAACGGCTCGAGAGAGGGAGAGAGAGACCCACTGACACGCATTCGAGGAGATTTCTTCTGCCAAGAGACACGAACTTTCGATTTCAGCTCCGAAAAGACGAGGAATTCGCTGCCTCTCCCCACCCGACCTGCCGCGCTGCACGATATATGTATTTTCGACCGGCGATTTCGTTTTTCGTGTCTTTCTTCTGTTGACCACTAGCGTCGATAAAGGCGAACACACTTCTTCACTGTGGACGCATATATATGATTCTCTACAATGGTTCAACGATTCAATCCAATCCACTAATTCTGAAAATGTCGATCTT
>CM052198.1:2999143-3039245 GCA_028455805.1 Lasioglossum figueresi | reverse complement strand
AATCCACTAATTCTGAAAATGTCGATCTTCTTTCTGTTAATGTCCGCATATTTCCTAAGCTTCCATTTATTTATGGACACAATTTTCGATTCTAAAACGATACATATAAAGGCGAACACACTTCTTCACTGTGGACGCATATATATGATTCACTTCAATGGTTCAACGATTCAATCCAATCCACTAATTCTGAAAATTTCGATTTTCTTTCTGTTAATGTCCGCTTGTTTCCTAAGCTTCCATTTATTCGAGGACACAATTTTCGATTCTAAAACGATACTCACAATTTACGCTGTGTGCATTATTCGAGAACAAAACAAAGTGGGACACCGAGATTCCTGACACAGACCAGTTTTTCCAAAAAAATCTTTACTCTCGCTTAAGAACACTTTTATTCGAAATTACTACATGTTTTAAAGGTACAATATGTATTCTGTTGAAACTCATTGGTAAAAAGTAAAAACGATTCGGTTTCATAATAATGAAGTAAATCCGAAAGTGGTAACAAACCACGGATTTAAAAAATGGGCTACTAATATTCTCGGTTCGTGGCTGACAGTTGCTCCCTTGTTCATAAATTGGTGGTTTATATAGTGTGTTTTACCTAACCTAACCTCGTCAACAATTGTTCCGTTTATATTTGTTCTCGGTTACATCTTGTTCGTGGGACTGCCCGAAAAAATTCGTGATTTATTAGGACGGTCCTGTGAAATGGGCGGTCTGTATCGACGGCGCGGGAAACCGCCTGCTTGTACCGTCATCTGTGACGTTATGGTTGCGCGGGGCGCATCATCGGGCCACGTAACTGCGGTTACGATCGGCTGGACACGCCGATGCTGTCACTTTCCCTGCTAGCAGCGCTTCCCGGAGCGCGCTCGGCCAAAGTGTGTCACCGGGTCTACGTCGAGTGCAAATAAAATGCGATCGGTGCACGGCCGGTCTCTCATCCTCGTACTCCCGCGTCTTGCCCGACTCGTTCTCGTCGCGAAGCTGTACTCGTTGCGTAACAGCTATCTACGCACCGCTCGGTCGGAGAGCAGGAAATTTCGGGTAAGTGGGTCGGCCGAGGCGGCGCGAGCTCGTTAAGCCGCGAAAAGGCTCTCGCGACACTGATTTTCCATTTCACAGTCGTATATTTCAAGGGTCTCCTAGACGATCAATGATATTGTCAATGTAGGTTGACAATAATATCGAAGCGAACAATATGACAATGCATCGAACCCCTGCTAAACGGCCAATATGCCCTTTCAATGCGCCTCGTCAATATTATTGATAGGCGTATTGACAATATTATTGATCGTTAGGGCTCCTTTACACTCATTTGAATTTCCAAAGTTTGATATCCGGAATGGAAATTCCTGCCTTTCAAAGTGGCGTTTCTCTTCCAGAAACTGATTCAAGCATAGCTCCGCTTAGTAAGAGTATAGAGATCAAAAGGAAGCCGCAAACGTAATACAATAAAATTTAAAGAAGACTTTAAATTCCGTCAGTTTCGTCTTACCTTTTCAAGAGTGGTGCCAATGGATTGTCGGAATTCTTCCGATTAAAATGAGTCCAAACATGACGTAAATTGGTACTACTTTAATAGACTTTGTATATAGCAATCATATGTACTGTGCGCGCCTCGTAAGAAATCCCGTGAAAGGAATGCGAAGCTGATTGGTCAGAGTAGAAGGGACCCGTTCCGCACGCATAGTATGACGTCAACGGATAGGCGGAGCAAGCGAGGGATACATTAGATTAACTCTATGAAACCAGTCCGATTTATGTCGTGTTTAGACTCATTTAAATCAGAAAAATCTCAACAATCCGCTGGTACTACGTTCAAAATGACAAATATTACCGAATTTGTAATTTTCTTTATCGCATGATTAAAAATTTTAGGTACGTCTATCTTCTGGAGTTTGATTCTCTTTTCTTGTCTACTGAGATAAGGCTCTGCCGAGCTCGAGGCACTCGATAGTGGAACGGCGAGGATTATTCGTGCAAATACAGCGAACCACGAAAGTATTTGAACGCGCTTTAAAACCGTATAACTTTATTATATTTGTACCGAACGTCCCGATGTTTTGTAAGCAATTATAATAGAAACATCGGTTTACTAAATGATCTTCTAAAAAGATTTTCCAATAATTACAATTTACAATTTCTATTAACTGTGCAATGTCATTCGGTAAATCAATTCTTCTAATTGCTCAAAAACAGTCAGGTAGTTTGGTCCGATCATAAAAAAGTTATACCGATTTAAAGTGCGTTCAAATACTTTCGTGGTTCACTGTGTAAGCGAGCACTACCGTATTCCTTCTTTTCTCTTTTCTTTTCTGAACGAATGGCGCCGAGCGACCGAAACGCTCGGGACCGGATAGACGGCTGAGGAAATCAATCCGTCGATTCTCTGTCGCTTTGCGTAACGGCTCAACGTTATGCTCCGATGTTCACCGATCTTTTGCGGGACCGAAGAAAAACCAGATGGATCGAACGCAATTTTTCTGCAGCTTGGACCGAACACTTTCCCTTGGAATTCCAATTTGTTCTCAATCGTCGCTTTTGCCGATTCTTTCTGCAGTATATATCTTCTAAAATTAATAGTATAGCGCTAACTACAACTGGTTAACATTATATAACGCAACTATGAGTCTGTTAACGCGAGACACAACAAACGTAATAATATAAACGTGGTCAAGTGAACGTTTCAAATTAAAATCGGTAATTCCATGCTTCCGGATTTTTTAAAACCTGATTTTACAACCAAAAAATCTGGAAAAATCACAATCGTGTGTGATATTAGATAGAATGCTTCCGTAAGTTATCGTTGGGCAGAACAGAAGTAGCGCATAATTCACTAAAACGAAGTTCACCCTATAACTACGCTCGCGGTAGGGGTATCGACTTGAAACTTGTCACAGATGGTTGTCTTTGGAAGCGCTATCGAGTGGAGGGACCAAAGTTCAATTTGCTCTCACCGAATCTGAGAATTTAGGTGGGTAAGGTAAAAGATCTCAAAAACAAAAGAATTTCTGATCCCAAAGACAGCTAAGTACCACCCTATTGGACTTTCTTGAAGCGGACAGTGTTTGTATTCTGTAGATTGTATAATTCAACCGGAGGTGGTTTCGAACGCGCGAGTCACGGAGGGTTAAGTTCGTGTGGACGTAGAACCGGTACCGCGTGTGGTACGTTCAGGTTTTGGTTTAAGGGTCAGATGTGACGCATTATGTCACTTTCCAAATACTTTCCAGCGGTGGAACCGGGAGGTGGTTTTTACCGGTGGACTGGTTCGTGTCACTTTTCCCGGATCCCAAAACGGCCCTGTTCGGGCCGCGCGAGGATCGGCCGAGGAGCAACCGGGGAATAATTGCCGGTTACGTAACACGGCCGGGCAAGTATCGATAAGCCCGATCGTGGCGGAATTGTAAATGATAGATGTCTACGTGGCGTGCGAGCAGCAACGATTCGCTGCGCACGAGATCTTTGGCAATAACATTTATTTCAGGGATCCGTGGTTCGCGAAACGAATTAACGAGTGAAGTAACCCGCTGTTTATCCGCGTGGAAACCGACGATCGCCGTCGCGCCGATTCCTGACGATTTCCAGAGAAAAACGTGGACGAACTCACATCCCGAACAGCACAGACACGGTTCGAGACTCGATTGGTCCTTTTTGACCAAGGTTACCTCCAACCCCTTGCCAAAGACTATGTACAACGAGGGTTGAAGTCGATCGTTGACCTGTCCCTTTTAATTGATTGTACAGCCAACTGGGAAATGTAAATAAACTGAATTTGATATCTTTATTTCATGTCTAACAATTAGAAATCTATTCGTGTTAATTTGTAACGTAATATTTGTTAACATCGGTATCCCGAGTGCGCGTTTACATAAATTTTATAAGAAAAGTGGAAAAAGAAGAAACGTAATGAAATGATAACTGTAGAAAATATATTTCACGAATATCTATTACGGATCTGTCACAAAAATGTTTGATAGATAGGTTACAAGCAAATACGTTAGAAATACGTTATCGTAGCATACATACGTGTATTATTAAATAGGTTGTATATTGTTAAATAGATCTTGTGTGACCATTATGAGCAGTAAAATACAAATCAGGAAAACTTACTCAATGATAAAATCATATAAAAATAGACAGAATTAATCATAAAAATGATTTTTGCAACATTCTCATACCTCGTGAATCCTAATAAAATTTAGTGTACTTAATAGATTGTAGTAAAAATTGATTTTCAAGGTTGGTAGAAAAAAGAATTGTTCGTTATATATGACCGACGTAGTACTCGTATACACGTGTGGATACTTTTTATTGGAACACACCGCAAGCAATCGTGTTCGCGAGGAATAAGATTTAAACAATTCGCGTTACGTTCATCCCCGTCCAATCTAACCCGCAAAAAACAAATTGGCGATCTAGAAAACGGCAGAATGCCTCGATAACAATACGCGTCGATCGAAACGGGAAAAAAAGGAGATATCGCGTGCATGCAAAGAAACGTCCAGTTTTTGCGGTGTAATACGGTATCTCGGAGCGTTGGCATCATTTCATAACATCTCGGACGACGGGCAAGACGCGGCGATCGTTGCGTCTTATCGATTCCGAGGATTTATAAAGGGCGAGGAAGGCCGATCGGTTTTTCTTTCGCCTGGGAATTATGCGCATGCATAAGTCGACCGTTATCCGCGTCGGATTTACAGTTCGAGGGGACGAGGGTGATCGGCGGTCATGTTCCGAGGGAGATCTGTTAAAAATGGTCGCCGAGGAGCAGTGGATACGCGAAACCCGGCACCGTCCGAGCAGAACGTGACGGGCCGTGCATACCGAAAGCGAAAATTGATTTATTCGACGAAGCCGCGAAGAGAGGACGAGAGAGCGGGCCGATGGACGATGACTAAGCGACCGAGCGTAGTACCTTGTCGAAGAGAAAGAGCGAAAGAGAGAGTGTTAGAAAGAGCGAGAAACAAGGAGCGAGAAAGAGAGAACTAGTTCTTGGGAGAGGAGGGGAAGAGAGAGAGAGAGAGAGAGAGAGTCAGACTAGGCAAGGCAAGGCAAGGCGAAGCAAGGCAAGCGAGCAGAGAACCGAGCGATCCGACTAAAGTAGGCTGTTATTTAACGATTTTAGTGAAACGTTCGCGGCATTATACAATCGGCCTAGATCCCGAGTCACGGAGCGTCACGGATCGTGAACGCTGCCAAGCCAGTCACAGCGATTGCCTTCACCGCGGAGACCAGACACTTCGGTCTCCGTGGGCTCGCTTCGCAGAGTCCCGGCCGGGGGATCATGGACTCGACCCGCGTCGTCCTGACACGTGCACGGATCTTCCAGTTTGGGAAAGGGCTCGTTTTCACCTGGAAACCGGCCCATTAACTTGCACCCGTCGCCGCGACGCTGACAAATATGTACGTCCGAAAACGCGCACCGTTTGCCGCCGAGTCCGTGGCCCGCCTTCGAATGAACTCTCCGGTTTTCCGGTTGATCGTGCCCCCGCGCCCGTCCTCGCCGATACCGTCGCGCAACGATTAGGCTGGAGCACGTCGAAAGAAAGTTCCGACAGATTTCACCGGTCAACGAAAGTAGATTGCCCAGGTTTGGCTCAGGATAACCGATTTTCGACTGTGACGATGATTCGATGATGCCCATCGGAAGAAAATTTTAGCGAATCAATTGTATTGCACACGCAACTGTAAATGTCTGTATCGAAAATTCGCTCATGCATAAGAAAAACGTCATAAATATAAGAACGTACAATTGTAAGTACAACATGTACTTACAACGTAAAATATAAGAACGTACAATTGCAAGTACAACATGTACTTACAACATAAAATATAAAAACGTACAATTGTAAGTACAACATGTACTTACAACATAAAATATAAGAGGTACGAGAATAAGAACGTACACGTCTCGAATAGAATATACAAAAACAGGAGAGCGTTTCAAAGTCCTTTGACAGTTTAACTAGCTGTGGCAGCAAGTAAAGCAAATAAAACCTAATAGGGCTATCTGTGGGGTTAGTTTTATAAGTACGAAAAATGCCACAAATAAGTTAAAGAAAGTCCCATAAAAAATAATGAAAAATAAAGAAGTTTTGTAATTGGATCGGTAGCGGTTCACGCCGATACGCTTCGGCCGCGTGATCCGTGTTTACATGCTGTCCTTTTCTACGTTCGGCTTCGTTTGTACTTTCGGGGCGGTAGACGCAGTCATAAAATATAGTGCCCCTACACGATATTTCTCTCTGCTCGGAACTGGCGATGGAACCTCACACATTTTTAACTGTATTGCATTTATTGTATCGCGACTTTGCTGTATTTTAAAACTGGCTAAGTGTTTGGATAGACACATTCTTGTTACGTTTATTATGTAGCATCGAATATATAAATTTATTCGTTCTGAGGTGAACTAAATTATAGTGTAAGGTGCAAACTTCATTATCAAGTAACAGTTGTTAATAACTCTGATCGTTTATGCGAATGAAATAGCAAGACTTGTATAAAACGCTAAAAAATTCACGCGGCGGTCAACGTGTTAAAGACACGCGCAACGTATTCATATCTCCAACAGCAGATAGGGATGTTAATAATAATTTATGCAGCTTTCGAATACAGTAAAACCGTGGCGATCGGAACTAATTAGAAGAACACGAGTATTGGGATAGTTAAAGAATTATTCGGTTGAAGCGTAGAATTACATGTTTACTGATTTTTGCAATAGACGTGGAACGTGTTCAGATAATAGAGAATTTATAAATCGGAGCGTCGGACGATCGAGGATCTACTGTACCTAAAATGATTAAAGTAATTGACAAGATAGTACTGATAATACAGTTGAAACTAAATAATATTAACGTAAAATAATTATATATGGACATAGAGAAGCGTATTAAGAGAGTTAAGTTTTGGGCTTGGTGTATCAAATTGAGAATCAATTAATTGGATTTAGTTGTAGAAAATATGACAGTATTTTTATATTCTTCTCTATTTTACCTACCCATTTCTGTCGCAAATGTATAAAAATTAACAACAGGATGGACAGACGGAATCACGTATTCAGTGATGACAGCATGCAGAGCCCTCGAACATCGCGTGCTGCCGAACAGTAAAGGTTTCGATATAGCGTATGAATCACGACGAAAACAGTTTTCTAGTCGTTCGTTTTCATCTATATTATGAGTAATTCGCGGTGCCACTTACGCCTGCGCGAACGATCCGTCTCACGGCGCTCGGTCGTAGCAACAGGTGGGTCAGTATTCACCCTTTGCGAACGAATGCAGCCAAATATGCGGTTCGATAGATTTGCTGACTGGGTCGAGTGCTACTACGGCAACAAGTTACTGTTCACTCTGATTTTCCTTGTTAGCATCGCATAATTCGGGGAACACGATTGCGACACGCATAGGGATAAGTGGGTGACTACCACAGTTTTCTTTCGATATAAGACGACGACGTATAATTGGGCTATCTGTGGGGTTAGTTTTATAAGTATGAAAAATGCCACAAACAAGTTTGCGAAAGTCCCATAAAAAAATAATGAAAAATAAAGAAAGTTTGTATTTGGATTAGTAGCGGTTCACAGCGATACGCTTTTGCTGCACGATCCGTGTTTACATGCTGTCCTTTTCTATGTTCGGCTTCCTTTGTACTTTCGGCGCGGTCGGCACGGTAGACGCAGTCATGGAAAATAGCGTCCCTCCACGATATTTATCCCTGCTCGGAACTGGCGATGGGGAAAATATCGCGACTTTACTGTATTTTGAAACTGGCTATGAGTTTGGATAGACCCATTTTTGTTATGTTTATAAATGTATAAAGCAATCCAAAGAAGGTGGGACTCCTCAGGACTTAAATGATATTCGTTGTCAATTATAAGTATAAAACATTCACGATTCTCCTTAATCGATTGAATATTAATTTTTTAAATAAATTATGAGCAATATCTCTTACAGACAACAGAATCGTTGAGTACGAGGAATGTACTGTTGATGAAAAGCATATAGACCAATATTATTAAATAGGTCCTCCAGGGTATCAATAAGTATCATTTTCACGGTCAGAATGGTATCTTATTTAAACGCTTTTTCCGACTACAATTCTTAAAAAATTCAAAAATGCTGAAAATTTACATATATTGGGTTGTTCGGAAAGTCTCCGCCGATTTTCAATTATTTTTGTAAACCTTTATTATTATACATTTTCCAAAAGGTGGCCCTTTTGCCAATATTTGTATCTATTCACAGTGAACATAGGTTCAATCGTTTTTGTTTGACGTCAATGGAAACGTGCAGAACGTAAAAGTGCTTCGAAGAAATGCTTGTTGACTACGGAAAAGGCAAGAACGCTGTTCAAGTTGCAAAAAGGATATGTACTGTTTAGAGAGACAATGCTGCAAGTGATCGAACATTGCGCGAATGGTTTATGAAATTCAGAGGGGATGAATTTAACCTTGAAGATCTAATCAAAGCACTGATCACAAATAATCAACGGGTTACCACTCGTAAAATGTTTTCGTGAAATCTCCCAAAAGATGGCAAACCGTTACCAAACAAAATGGTGCATATACAGGGTGAGTCGGGGGGAACGGACCAAACTCCAGAAGTGGATTGTAAACAGGAAAATAATGTAAAAAAAACTCATATGTTCTTATCCGATTTTCATTTGTTTTCATTTTATAGCGCGATTACGAATAAACGAAATTCCTGATTAAAATAGTCTTATTTTAATAAATGTTGAAGGGCGGCTGTTGCTCTCCTGATTGAAATATTCAAATTAAAAAATAAATCAAATGAAAATCGGATAAGAACATATGAGTTTTTTTACATTATTTTCCTGTGTACAATCCACTCCTCGAGTTTGGTCCGTTCCTCCCGACTCACCCTGTATTATGAGATAGACTCGATTGTTAGTGAAATTTCATTTGTTTTCAATATACTCCAAAAATCGGCGGTGACTTTCCGAACAACCCAATACATTTGAAAGAAGTCGATACGAGAGAGTTGATTTTTTATCAAATGAACGGGTAATTCTTCGATTGGGACCAGTGTGCGTCATCCGCGAAGGGTTAGACGCTAGAAGTCCCATCGAAATGGATCGAGACGTATAAAAAATCAGATAGTTCCTGTCGGTTGCGAAATGATCGGCGCGATAGAGTTTAATTGATACACGGCGGAAAAAACACCGCTTCGCCGTATGAAACGGCAGGGTGCGGTAGGGTAAAATCTAGCGGCAACATTCCGGATTGAGCAATTCCGGCAATTACGTTTAGTGCCGATCCACGTAAGCGCGTACGTACGTACGTACGCAGGTACAGCGTGTATATACGTGCCCTCTCTTTCCACCGTGCGATCCTGGCCGATATTCGCGTTAATTATGGCCGGACTCCGAGTCAATTAAACATTATTCCTCCCCGAGGCCTGCAATTACCGCGGCGCGGCGAGCGGTGCCTATCTGTCGCGCGGCATCGATCGTAAACCTCTTCGCGATTTGAAAAATACATATCGATCGAGGATAGTCGAAACGATGGTTACGCACGCGTCTACCGATCTCTCCGAGAACGGTTCTCGACGGTTCGTCCTTGCGCGAAGGATACCTACGACCAGAATCCGTAACAAAACGATGAATTATTCCATCGGGTAAACGGCACGGCACGAGCTCGGTGCGCCTCTTTCGAAACGAGTTTTCCGCGAATTAAAAATTCTAATCCGGCCAGGGAAAAATTCTTGCCGACCGGATTACCCAGTCGGCTTCACTATGAAATCCAGCTCGGCCGTTTAACGATACCGCGGGAATGACGCCGCTGTAAAAAATCGGATCTTAACAGTTCTTTACGAGCGTCAGCGGCTAGCGAGGTTCGTGGTTTCGATCCGTCGCACGATGCGGTGGCAATGGACGAAAGTCAAAAAATTCAGTGTTCATGTTGAATGTTTTTCGGTGAAAAATATCAGTGAGCGAAACGTGTACATTATTTAACTTGAGAAGGTAAATCACAAAATCTATGGAAAATTTTTGAAGTTTCACTTTTTAATTAAGAAGAGTAATCATACGTGAACGATAATTTTATTCGTTGCTACTAGTCATTGTGAAAGTGGAAACTGTTTTGTTAAGGCGGTAGACTCGTTTCCAGGATTGCAAGGGTGCGGGATTCGCGTTCTCTTTTCTCTGTAATACAAAAAGGGGGGTTTTCAGTAGTCAATAACGCTAGATAAAAGATCGATCTAGGTCGCTATCGCCCTCAAAAGTCCAATTTTTTTGTTAACGATGCGTAATTTGCGTTATTCTGCAGCATGTAGCTATGAAAAATTGAAAATAGCTACATGCGCAGTTGTATGCTTACGAATAATGCAAACTACGCTGACAAATAATGGAAATTACACCTCGTAAACGAACAAATAGGACTTTCGAGGGCGATAGCGTCCTGGATCAATATTTTATCCAGCGTTTTTGACTACTGAAAAACCCCATTTTTGTATTACCGAGAAATGAGAACGCGATTTTCGCACCCTTGCAGTTCTGGAAAAAGGAGTTTACTCCCTTAATGGAACAAATAAGACTTTTATAGCTTGTGTACACTCGATTTTGTAAGTAGCTCTGTATGTATATTACAACTTTCGTCTGAAACATTTTTTCGTATCACCGATAATGTTCGGGTAGCGAAATTTTGTTCAGAAAACGGGGTTTAACGCGCTGTGCGTCACATCGAATAAAGAGCGTTATACGTGCAAACTAATACACACAGTCTTTCGCAGGAAGTGGTTGGCCGGAGAGGATGCGAGAGACTTTCCCGCAGAAAAGTCCCTACTGTCAGTGACTGACGACGTCTGAGTCAATTCCACCCACGTATGCTCACCACCGACGCTACAGATTTTCCAGGGAATTTATGCGAATCCCGATAGGCGGAGGATATGACGAATTGTGGTTAATTGTATTCACCTAACCACAATACATCCTGCCGCGAAGGCGCGTTCTATTCTAATGAACTTTGGAGTGCCGATCTATGCCACTGCGAGCTACATCGGTTTCACAAGACGAAGAAAAATAGCGTCAGGCTAATTCGCGATGGGCGGTTTGTTGACGTGATTCTATCGAACGCGTCGATTCCCTCTTTCTGTCGTTCTGTTTCTACGTTAAGGACTGCGTCTCCTAGACAGACGACACTCGCGCGTGACTGCACATTCACCACGGTACGCTCACACGCCGCTAGACCACGTATACGTACGCGAGGATTGCAAGAGTCCGGGATTCCACTCTTGATTTATCAATAACGCAAAGACGGGGTTTCTTAGTAGTCAAAATCGCTAGATGAAAGATCAATCTAGGGGGCTATTTGTCACAAAAGTACTACTTTTACGTTTACGACGCGTAATTCTCGTTATTCGGCAGCATGTCGCGTAGCCGCGAGAAGCAATGGACAGGCGACGGTGCTGCCGCCTATCGTGGCTGTCGATATGCTGCCGAATGATGAGAATTACACATCGTAAACGTAAAAGTAGGGCTTTTGAGGCAAATAGCCCCCTAGATTGATGTTTCATCTAGCGATTTTAACTACTAAGAAACCCTCACACAACCGCCAGACCACGTATACGTACGCGAGGATTGCAAGGGTACGGGATTCCACTCCTGATTTATCAATAACGCAAAGACGGGGTTTCTTAGTAGTCAAAATCGCTAGATGAAAGATCAATCTAGGGTGCTATTTGCCACAAAAGTACTACTTTTACGTTTACGACGTGTAATGTTCAGGCGACGGTGCTGCCGCCTATCGTGGCTGTCGAGACGTACGGGCCACGATCATGTTCTGTCTCACTGACACGGACGCGTGGACTGTAGTAGTAGGCTTTTGTCTAAACGTATAATTCCTCACAATCAAATTTTGCAAAAACTTTAACAGCTTATATCTCAGTAACTATTTGTTTGCGACATACGGCTCCTTTCAAAGTTTTTCTCTTTTCCACGAGTAGAAGGCGTTGATGTAAAGAAAAAATTTTAACAACAATTTTCTTTGTGATACACAATTTTGCTGCAAGTTTCTCTTACAAATGTCCAATGATCCAGAGGTGTAGATTCACCCCTAGGACGGATGACCATTACTTTTTTTGTCAAGTGTTCATTCAATGGACAGGTACATACTAACTTTTCAAATAATTGAACTTGATTTGTGTTTATAGTCATGTATAGAGACCTGGAGCCTAACCGGAACAGCTAATAAATCGAGTACCTTTTTTGCTATTCCACAATGGAAATTGCTGTTGCTATTGAAGGTTCCATTAAACAGTGTTTGGCCATGTACCATGGATTTTTCAAAATTATGCAATAATCACCGATCGGTAATGAGTTAAATGTTGATTCATTGGACAGGTACATACTAACTTTTCAAATAATTGAACTTGATATCTGTTTATAGTCATGTATAGAGAGACCTGGAGCCTAACCGGAACAGCTAATAAATCGAGTACCTTTTTTGCTATTCCACAATGAAAGTTGCTGTTGCTATTGAAAGTCCTATTAAAAAGTGTTTAGCCGAATGCCATAGATTTTTCAAACTTATGCAATAATCACCGGTCGGTAAAGTGTTTAATGTTTATTCATTGGACAGGTACATACTAACTTTTCAAATAATTGAGCTTGATTTCTGTTTATAGTCATATATAGAGAGACCTGGAGCCTAACCGGAACACCTAATAAATCGAGTACCTGTTTTGCTATTCCACAATGAAAATTGCTGTTGTTATTGAAAGTCCCATTAAAAAGTGTTTAGCCATGTACCATAGATTTTTCAAAATTATGCAATAATCACCGGTCGGTAATGTGTTAAGTGTTCATTCATTGGACAGGTACCTATTTTTTAAATAACTGAACTTGATTTGTGTTTATAGTCATGTATAGAGAGACCTGGAGCCTAACCGGAACAGCTAATAAATCGAGTACCTATTTTGCTATTCCGATTTCAACAACGTCTCGATTCCCGTGGGCGCGTCACGAAGCTGTTCGGGGTCGCGAAGGGTGAAACGCGACGAAGCCACGAAATCAGCGGTGCCAGTGCCTCACTTCCGGCAACTTCGGCAAAAGGTTCCAACGAAAAGGCAAAAAAGCGAGAGGGCTCTTGCGCAAGAAGCCACTCGGCTGCGGTTAGCCGTGCTCGTGGAGAGCCCGCAGTCTCTTCTAAGCGTCTAAACCGCTGCTGCACGCCTCGTCCGAGGCGCGAGGTTCGAAAGTAAGTGCCCCATCGAGACAATGCCTCATGAAAATGGGGCAGAGTAATTAAGCCGTTATATAACCGGTTGAAACGGAGTTCATAGGCCGCGGTGTCTCGACACGGCGCCGTTCGCCGCGACGACGTTGCTCAGGAACGAGCAGGGTGTGCTCGCTGTACCACCTTTTCTTCCCTTCGAGAAAATTCGAATCGCCCAAGGACCGAATAAGCCGGGCAATCATTCAAATCGGTCCAATCGTTAGGATTATTATTTACGATTTTAGAATGCAAGCGCTATGAAGCGTTTCCGTAGAAAAACTACCATCAGAATCTACAAGTTTATTCCTTAGCAGTCGAGTGGTGACTCAGAATCACCGCTAGAAATTACTATACCATTATTCAAATATGTTACTATCTAACCAATTATAATACTAAACGTTTAAGTATCGTATGAGGTGTTATATCAATTTCATATCCATATAAAATGAAAAAAATGATATGCATGGAATGGAATTATTCTAGGTCGGCAGAAATGTTTAATTTTCGAGTGAAGATGGCTCCAAATACAAAGGGTTGTTTTGTGGATTGGACTGCGGATCTTTGTAGATTAATTTTAAGAAGGAGGCGCCACGGTGTAAAAATTCTTTCATCCTTAAATAATTTCAATACGTTGAAAATAGTAAATTCATCTTTCTAAATAAACGATAAAACAATATACCCCGGCCGTGCCGTTGGTCTCCCGTCGAAAACAGTTCGAAAATGTATTGAAAATGTTTTGCCATAATTGCATAAAATTATCTAGTTATTATACATCGTTGTAGGGTCTGATCTTTAAGTTATAGAAACTTTTGCTTGAGAAATTGCGTGGTATACTTCTTGTCTCAAATACTTGTTATCACAAAAATTCTTTGAAATTTGAAGAAATTCAATCCTTGTTGTTATTGTAAAGGAGTATACGCTGGTCTCGTTTAGGGCTCTGTAGTTCTACCGTTAAGGTCTGACCTTCAATTTCAATTTAGATACGTTGAAAGGAGTGGAAGAATAACAAGGTTTTATTTCGGATAGTGTCGAAAAGAAACGACGTGGACGACTCCCATTTTGTACAGGTTCCAGAAGGTCTCTTCCACCACGATATGAGCACAACTCTGACGTACACAGACAACGTCGGTTTTCGTATCAGCTGACAATTAACTAGACACGCATTTCAAAGGCATCCTTTACGCGAGCCACGGTCGACCTTTACCATCAGGCGCGTACGGTTCGTTTCTAATTGTTACGGCACTAGCATCGCAACCGGTTCGACGACGGTGCGATTATGCTAAACACGGCTCCAGCGTGCAGCTTCGAAAATCCATTCCGTCGTTTATCAACTGATAAGCATCTTATTGATAGATAATAACAATCAGGATATTGGTCTGCGCAGATAGTAGGCTAGTTGGCGCCATTTTCGCTGTCTATGAAACATTCAACGTCCGCGGCGAAACATTCCAGAGCGCTTAGTAACCTTCCCGGTAGCATTTACTCGCCGATCTTCCAGGGATCCAGCTTAGATCCACGCGGATCTAGGAAGGACGTCGCACGACCGAACTGTACAAAATGGCGAACCGTGTCCGCGCGCCGTCTCGGTCCGATCGTAATGCATATCTAATCGGCTGATCGCCCTTTCCCTTTTTCTTACGTTCTCTCGACAAAACAGCGAATTCCTTTCGCTCTCGAGCGTCCAACGGTAGCTGCAAGAATCTACGGTACTTGAAATTTCTGCAAGGACGCTGTGTTTTTGGGAAAACGTTTCGACTGTGTCGCAGGAACAATAGTGAACCAGTTCGACTCGTTTTAATTTGACACGGTCATTTTCTTTCCTTGTTATTCGATGTGATTCGAATCCTTTTAATTAGTATACGACCAAACTTCTGTACGCTAATCAAGTTTCTTTAATTGAAATTATATACTTAAAGGTATCTCGAGGAATTTATACAGAATTTTAGAAGGGTCCTACCACGATGCTTCGCAATCTGAGCGAACACTGTGCCGCTTAAGGGTTAATTATCTTTCATTTAAACGAGAAGCGATTTAATTTGAGAAATTGAGGGACAGGCGAGGGTGAATGAAAATTCAAATTGATAGAAACAGCGAAAGTACATTCTTGTGAAAGATAAACTGAAAATATGGAGATCCCTGCAGAGGCTTTGAAAAAAGTGTTGGCACACTTGTTTTAGGGAAAATTTTTGCACACAGAGATGACATGGAACGTAAAATATATTCTTCTGTTTCTCTCCGAAAAACGAAAATTTTCTCTACTTTTAGCTAAACCATCTTTTAATGTACCAAAACTACTTCATAGACTGCTATACTTCCAGGCACGATGTCCATAGAAAACCTTTTCTGTAGACAACAAAGCCAAGTAAATAAGAGCAGTAACTTGCAAAAAAATAACACAAGCAAGATGGAATTATTTGTTTACTCTGGACTATCAGATTATTATACCGTGTCTAATATGTTCGCTAAAATCAGGTGTGCCAATACTTTTTCAACCCACTGTACACTGTCGATCTCAATGGCTGATCGAGTCAGACCGGCTAAGAAGCATTACGACACTGTCTGTTTACACTGGAGGTTGGCTACGTACTCTCGCGACCACGAAACGTTTTTCTGCCTCCAGCGGGAATGCAAAGACGGGTTTGTTGTTGCACACAGCAAGCTGGTCCACTTTTCGTTGCGAATAGCTCGCAACGTATTGATCCTAGATCTCGAGATACGCTTGAGGAACCGAACGCAGAACAAAATGGTTGAAACACGTCTGATACTTCCGTCGACCCTGCTTATAAAGCAAATCGTTCTTGAATCCCAATCCGAAAAATAGTTTATTTTCATTTATTATATACTAACATTATATTCATTATTATTATTATTATATGAAATTTTTTTCATGTAACAAGTTAGTGATTGATAACAAAGACTTTAAAGAAACAATTTTCCTATCTGACCTAACGTTCATACTTTTCTAGCAAGATCCACAGAGCATTACAAATATTTTGAAAATTAAAAATGTAGGTTCCACCTAATTTAAAACATTGACTGCCACATTGATCATCGTATACCATTTTATGTGGGTAATACACTATTCGTGTACCTTTAAAAATTGATTTTGTTCATAATATAAGACTTTTAAGAAACGATTTTCCTATCTGACCTAACGTTCATATTTTTCTAGCAAGATCCACAGTGCATTAAAAGTTTTTTGAAATAAAAAATGTGGGTTTGACCTAATTTAAAACGTTGATTGCCACATTGATCATCGTATATCATTTTATGTGGGTAATACACTATTCGTGTACCTTTAAAAATTGATTTTGTTCATAGTATAAGACTTTAAAGAAACAATTTTCCTATCTGACCTAACGTTTATACTTTTCTAGCAAGATCAACAGTGCATTAAAAAATTTTTGAAATCAAAAATGTAGGTTTCACCTAATTTAAAACATTGACTGCCACATTGATCGCCGTATCCCATTTTATGTGAGTAATACACTATTCGTGTACCTTGAAAAATTGATTTTGTTCATAATATAAGACTTTAAAGAAACAATTTTCCTATCTGACCTAACGTTTATACTTTTCTATCAAGATCTACAGTGCATTACAAATTTTTTGTAATAAAAAATGTAGGTTTCACCTAATTTAAAACATTGACTGCCACATGGATCATCGTATATCATTTTATGTGGCTAATACGCTATTCGTGCACCTTTAAAAATAGATTTTGTTCATAATATAGTTGGTTGAACCGAATGTCATTAGGATTTGTACGATCTAAAAGAGTTCAAGAGGTAATCCTCGTGAGATAAAGTTGAACTCTGAACTTTTAATTGCAGTGATTAAGTTATTTTGATTTCGCGAGATTTTTGGAGGATGACTGATCGATAGTCAACGTTTTAAATTTTGATCTTCCTTTCCATCGCGGTGAAATGAATAACGATAATAAAAGATAATAAAAGATGAAAAGTTTACAACAGGTAACGCAGAAATTAAATTTGAGAATGGACACAGTCGCAAGGACGCGTCTCCACAATTTTCAAATTCTCGCGAGCTAATCGGTACGTTGACTATTAGGAATAAATTCTATATTTTGATATCACCGCGTCCACTCAACAGCCTGCGCGCCCTCTTTCTATTCTTATGTATACTCTTCTCTCTTCTCTGTTTCGAAACAAGACACACGTGTATATTGTAATAAAGCTGTGTAATATTATTATCAAGTCTGTGTTTGTTTGAATAAGACTGATTCTGATCCCCCGCTGAATATCCTGAACCACTAACTCTAACATTGACAGAGCGTGACGCTGTTTTAGAACCGATAGGTATGCAGCGAGTATCCGAATACGTTTGACGAGAAATTAATAAAACGAGGTAAGTAATCGTTATTGTAATTGTTCGGTATTAATAGACGAGTCCGATAAGACGACCTCGTAACAGCATCTAGTAAGAGGCGAGAGAGATAACAAAATAATAGACAGTTTTAAAGAACAAACGGTTCTACGGTTATCGGGATCTACGTGGGCGATAATGATTCGACGTCCGATTGATACTTTCACGGTCCCTGCCGGAGGATAACGAGTCGACCGGCTAAGAAAAAGAGTTTCATTGTGTCCAATGATAAACAATAGACACGACGATTGTGCTACTATCGCCGTTCGCTCTGTAGCTAGTTGCTAAATGTGCGATGCTTTGTTTTTGCTATTCCGGTAATCCTTCGAGAACCTGATTTTCCCGTTCTCCCAGCGCTCTGTTTTCGGATTTACCTGCGAACCGAAAGAAGCGTTCGGCTTAGGCGTATATGGCGTTCACAGTGGATTCTGGAGACCGAAGAGTCTCTCGAACGGAGATAAAAAGGAGTTCGTGCGAATTATCCTATTCAGAGAATGGTCGAACTTTCGACGATCACTTTATCCTAAATAGCGTGCGACAGGAACGATCAGATAATGAACTGACATAACTTTTAACGACGTCTTTGTTACCGAGCGCAATAATAATGATAAATGCTCGCACGCTGCTCAACTTATTTACAGCGAGGAGCGTACTCGCACACGATAAATAAAGAGTAATAAATTGTCAGATGTTACCGCTGGAACACGTTCCGAGATACACCAGCGAGAAGCTGGATGAGAAGTATGATTGATAGCCGGAGGATGCGTGGAACACTGGTCATGAACGTCGAGTAACCGGTGGTGTTCGGTTTCGACTGGTCGATCAAAGATTTCACAGATCATTATCAAAGATAATGATCGCTTTCGACGATTTCGTTTCTCTTCGGCGTCGAGTACGTATCAGGGATCAATCTTCAAGGATTCCGTTCAGAAGTGAATATGCAACGGCGACGGAACACGGTGGCTCTTACAACCGTACACTTAAAACATTTTTTAACCCTTTCGCTGCTGACGTCGACACAAGGCTATCGGAAGAGCGCTGCTCGCAGACGCAATGTAAACGTAAACGTTCGAGGAACGCATAATACGCGCGAATTAGTAATAACGTAAGTCAGTTTTACAGCCAATATCATCAAGGAACGTATCTTCGAGATATATCACCCTCTATTAATTGAAAAACAAAAAGAGGAAAAACTAAGAAAAATGGGGTCAATTAATTGGAAAAATACTGTGGTTGTTCCTTATGTTGAAAACATCTCCAACGACATAAAAAGAATATTTCACATTATTTAAAAAATTGCTTTCCAACCATCAAGGACAAGTTACCACTGTCCAAGAGTTGCAATATAGTGTACTCGATACCATGCATGGGATGTAGTCAAGTTTACATTGGGCAAACGTCCAGACATTTAGAAACGCGAATTAAAGAGCATAAACATAACATTTTCTTACCTCCATCTCAACATACTGCCTTGACGAAACGTTCAATTGAATTTGACCATAGACTCGATTTTGAGAATGCAATAGTGGTTGGTAAACACGCGAATATACAACAAAGGATCTTATTGGAAACACTTCATGCGATTAAACACCGTGGCGTAAATCTTAGATATGAAATACCTAAGTAAGTAATACATGAATATTACGCAGCATTACCGAATAAGTAATGTTTTACGATGAAATTTCCAAATGAAACTTTTCTTTGCTTCAACGATTTAACATCAACTGTTCTCACATACAACTTGAGCAGTTTGTAGTTATTTCATAGATATGGTATATATAAGCAGTTACAGGAGGTTTGAAAAGTGTTATTGCGTTTCTAAGTAATTTTAAATTTACCGCCTAATATTGAATGGTATATGTACTTCGATCTATGATCTTATACGTTCTTGTCTAATGTTTACTGTTTACCTCAGTGTCTCGATAACCGGCATGCACTAAACAAGTATTAGTGTCACGTCGAATTTATTAATGTTCATCGCAAAGCTAGCGAGTAGTTTTACTACCAGCATTATTCCCTTTCACTGTTATCTATTCTTAAATTTCAAAATATTCTTAATTTGTTAAAAAAAATTTAAACAGACGCAATTCTAGTATCCCTTGAAGATGATCTAAATGTAGATCGAAACGTCGGAATTACTTTAGCAATATGGAAAATGGCTTTGTGAATTAAGTAACAAATGATCGAACCATTGCGCCGAAAGCATTGACAATTTTATTAACAACAAATACGATCGATAGAAAACTATAATTGTGATAACGTAATGTTACAACGAGAGAGGCCCCCACAACCGTTGCCAGGAATTTTATGAAAGGCATCCGAGCTATTCATTTTTAAAAACTACTTGATTATTCAGAATATTTAATTATCGATCGACATGCAAATACGGTCGCGCAGACCGCGAACGATATTCAGCCAACAGGTGCAGAAAGAACGGGTGACAACTCGTTCACCGGTACATTCATTGTACAATTCATCGTTTTCCGTCGGCATTTCCTGAAAGCTTTTTTATACGATCTTTTGACACGATGATGATACTTTGATTGCGAACATAATGTTTATCTAATCACATCGTTAACATGTTGATTGCCATTCATATTCTTCATTCCCCGAGCCGTTCTGGTGTATCTTTCACTGAATCTGAATGAAACGGTCGCAACATTCTTAAATTTTTCTAATCTGTTATTATTTTACACTTCACCCAGCTAATTTCTTCATAAATGCATAAAGATCCGCAGTAAACTAATGTGTAATTATTTAACCATGCTAACTATTAACCCCCCGAATTCTGTGCCTGAGTCATTTTTCACCGGGAACATCCAAATTGTCATTTAAGTACTCGATTTGTGGCAATTATACTAACTGAATAGCTGTTTCATTGCGGATATCGGAAAGACTAATGTGTCTACGCGAGATATCGTAGAAGGTAAATTTAAAAAAATTATTAATTAGAGCTGTGAACGGTCCTAAGCATTGCCAATTACAGTAGCGGACAAAAGTTTAAGACGCTCTAAAAAGGACGATAACTATTTTCGTCTTGCACTATACGATTTGAACTTTTTTGGGAAGCTAGAGCAATTAGTTTACTGAATTGTTGAAAAAATACTAAAAATCGCATTTTCAACTTTTTTATATGGGCCTATATTGAAAATTTAAAAAATACGTTTTGTCAATCCGTGTCAATTAAACGTATTCTGAAAATTTCGTCAAAATCGGTCGACGTTGCAACGAGCTACAAACGTTTAAAGACGGTAAAAATTGCAGATTTTCCCGATTTTCGACCCAACTGCAATAAATCTAAGGATCCTCACATCTTGCGATGCCAGTCGTTTTTTCCCGAATAAACCGATTTCGATGAAACATTCACAGCGCATATAATTGACACAGATCGACAAAACGTATTCTTTAAATTTCCCATATAGACTCTCATAAAAAAGTTGAAAATGCAACTTCTACTATTTCTTTCTACAATTTCGATCAATTGCAATTTTCGAAGAAATTTCTTTTCACATCCTGCAGTAAACTAATTGCTCTAGCTTCCCAAAAAAAGTTCAAATCGTATAGTACAATATTAAAACAGTTATCGTCTTTTTTAGAGCGTCTTAAATTTTTGTCCGCTACTATCCACAAAAATCTCCGTTGTCCGAGGGTTAAAATGTCAAAAAGTGCTGCAACAATTGCATGGTTAAGAAAGAACAAGAGAATGAGTTAGAGAAGACAAAAATTGTTAAGCGGACTGAAAGGATGGAAGTCACGTGTACGCGACGACGGCCTTTCGAGAGTGGCGCGGAGGTTATTCCCGAATCGAATCGAGTCGACAGTCTTCAGCGATACTCTTTAGGAAGCGAGGATTATTGTCGGAGCCGTGGAACAGGATCGTATCTGGTCGGATGGGTGCTGGAGGTGGGTTTGTAGGCACACAGCGGATGGTGGATGGTGGTTGTTCGCGCGAGTCGACGTCGATGCCGATGTCGGTCCTCTCGGTGTGCGCGCTCGGTGCTTGTGCCACTTTCACTTGGTTACATAACCCGTGTACGTTGGTGCGCGCGAGCGCGAGGGGAACTGGGTAAATGGGAGAACCACAATCTGCGCCGGCACCAACGGCGTGACGGCTTAGCTGTGTGTCTGTGTCTGTGTCTGTGTCTGTGTCTGTGTCTGTGTCTGTGTCTGTGTGTGTATGTATGTATGGTGTGTACGTTTCTGTGTGTGTCGGCTCGCGAGTCCGCGGCTCTCCGTGTCTCTCGAGCTGAAAACTAGCTAGGCTCCAACCGGCGAGCAGCCGAGGGCAAACTCACCAATTCGTAAAAGGTTCGCCACGGCACGAGCCGCTGCGTTTCTTATCCGTCGCTCGCCGATGACGCTGTTTTGCCGTTTCGCCGACAGACTACAAATCTGCGACCCGCGGACCTCCTCCGGGTAGGTCTCTCTTTCCTAGCCCCGCCGCGTTCCCGCTCGGCGAACAGTAGAGTACGGTACGACCTCGCTCGTTCCACGAAACTACGAACGAAAATGTCCATACCGAAATTATCCACCTACAAGTGCACGAAACATTGTTCCATTCGACTTTCCTCCCACAGGAAAATGATCGTAGCATATATTGTACGGTAGCACCTCGTTCAACCCTTGTGTAGCCAACCGTGCACCCATTTACTGCAACTCTTTCAACAACTTGGAAATGTTCCTCTAAAAATATTAGAAAATTTCTCTGAATTTTCCGTTCTTTGCTCCCTAATATATTAATTTACAGTCTTAATGCGAGAATTTGTGCAGGTATGTTAAATACAAAAGGTTTTAATAGTAGAAAAATAGTGACTGTTTAGTTGCTCTATCACCTGCTTTCGTTAGACACGATTAGACCGTGGATTTTTGTGCAAAATAGTAATTGTTTTCCTCAATTGCAAGTAAGCGGAGCCAAGTAAAAATTTCTTTCTTCTCTCGATAATGTTAACAAGCTGAAATCGATACATTAACCCTTAACTTAACATTAATCCTTAAATTGCTGTACCTTTATTCAAAATATTCTTTACATTATTGACCCTTTGCACTCCAGCCTAGCTATATTACTTACAAGTGTATATATTACATAATAAAAAAATTCGGTTGCTGCAATAAAACGAAATATTTAAATGAAAATTTTATGTTATGTAATAATTTAAAGTTCATATTTCAAATATCGCATTATCGGCGACAACGGAGTGCAAAGGGTTAAATGTGTCGGTATTTAATCAATTATTAAACATTTAAGTATTCTATGATGTATTATACCAATTTCGTATCCGTGAAATTTGAAAAATCATAGGAAATGGAAATATTCTAGGTCGGAATAAATGTTCAATTTTTCAGTTGAAATAGCTCCGTGTGCAAAGGGTTAACATAAATATTTTTAATCTTCATACTTTTCTAGCAAGATTCTCAGGGCATTAAAAATTTCTTGAAAATCAAGATGTAGGTTTTACCTAATTTAAAACGTTGACTGCCACATCGGTCATTATATCTCATTTTATGTGGGAAATTCAATTATTCGTGTATCTTTAAAAATTCATTTTGTTCATAATATACGACTTTAAAGAAACAATCGTATCACAAACGTTCATATTTTTCTAGCAAGATCCACAGTAATAATTTAAAGTTCATATTTCAAATGTTGCGTTATCGGCGACAACGGAGTGCAAATGGTTAAATGTGTCGTTATATAATCAATTACTAAACATTTAAGTATTGTATGATGTATTATACCAATTTCGTATCCATGAAATTTGAAAATCATAAGGAATGGAAATATTCTAGGTCGGAATAAATGTTTAATTTTCGAGTTAAACTAGCTCCGTGTGCAAGGGGTTAGCATAAATATTTCTAATCTGTCTACTGCTTTAAATTATACCTACTAGCTTCGGTCGTACATGTATGAAAGTAGTTGCATACAATAATTCCGTTTGCGTGTTCGTATGCTCATTTGCAGTTCGGACAATAGGTTTTTAAAATAACAGGAAGCAACCTCGAAATTCGAACGGGCCGGAAACGAGCTCGGTAAGAGACCGGCCAATCGTTATTTTTGTGTTGAAGTATCGTTTCGAAACACAAGAAGAAATCGAAGTAAAATCGGAAAAAGAACTGAATTCCTGCAACCGCCCACACTCCGATTCGGAAGATCGGAGGACCCAGTTTGAGGGCCATATAAAGACCGAATGGACATTATTTCGAAAATGATTCATTAATGGCAATAAACAGGATTTATATGAAATGTTCCGAAACTGTCTAACCATACCTTGTACATTCTTAGGACTAGAAACTGTAAAGAATTTCAAAGTGTGTTTAACTTTAAATCGATGTTGGTAGATACTCAGATCCCTCACAATTCACACCAGGACTGACGAAACATCGAAAGAATATTCTTAACACAGCTTACCTCGGGAAAACTCGAAAGACTCCACCGAGGTTTTGCGTACATATTTCCTACAATTTAAACTGTACTTGACTATAGATTCACGTTAAAATAAACTTTATTTCACAGTAAAATTAGACATCTAAATTAAAATTGAGTAGCTTTGTACCTCAAAGTTGCATATACATATTAAACCTGTAGACGACTGTAATATTAGGCGTACAAATTAATCCGTGGCTTTGTCTTCATACGTTTGGTGTTCATTTACGAACAATCAAAACATACTCAAGTCTTGAAAATAGAAATGAAGTTGTACCTTTAACAGATGATCGATGATCCCAGTAAACGATTTGGAAATAAAACAAAGTAGCAAATAATAATGATGAGGACCGCGAATCAATTTGTACACCTAATAGCATTTCTTGATCGGAACGTTTTACAAGATTATCATTCTAAAATCGGTCGTTTCACAGTCAACAACCTAATATTTTGCATGAAGATCCGCAGTCTAGTCGTAACTTCATTTCAACGACGCACAGAGTGGTATTTCGGCTAAAAACCTGGCCAAAAATCAAAATTGTAAAATTTTACATACAATGTTGTGGTTGCGTCCCGATATAGATATGTAAACATTTCATCACGTGGTGCACTTCTTTCTTTTATTTATCTAAACAGTCGCCCGTGTCTCCGCTTAAAACATAGCACTTGTTCGATACACACGCCTTTGATCGCAGCATTTCATTCGTACGCATCTTTTTCTTGTTACAATTTTTATGTTGAAAGTGATCTTTCTAACGAAATTTGGAATAGACGTTGTTACAGAAGGTACGTACATTATATGAAGCATATCTTTGTCAATGTTAAAAAATTTTTATACGAATTTTTACCGATCTCCAAGCCTGATCAAGAGCTTTTAGATTTTCATGACTTTTTTTGCATAAATTAGTCTTTTTAAACATATACAACTCATCGCAACCGCATAAAAGTTACGTGGTGTTGAACTACAGGATATCTAGAATCAGTATACTGCAAAAAAGTTTTCACAAGTTTTCACATTAAAAAAAAATAAAGCTCCAAATATAGCCCCTTCTTATTACCATGGTTTTAGTAACTCGCTTTCTTGTCTGTCTGTTCGGTACAAATTTTTATTTATGATTTTCAGATTTTAGAAAATCTGATTCCAAATTAGGAACATTTATTACGGCTTCCATTATTACACACATGCAAGTAAATACAGTTGTTACTTCTTCTGTAGATGATCAAAATATACATTATTTACAGTTGTACCTTTATCCTCCACGATTAATCTTCATCTTTTTATGGTGTTTTAATACCAAATACAATTTTCTATTACATTGAAAAAGTTCTTTTTCTATCCGTACCTGCCTATACAAATTGTGGCGGCGATAAATATAAATTACGACGCTACTCTACGCCATAGTTTTACATACGAACACCCATAAATATACTTATTATCGCTAGTATGTGGTTAGATATGACTTTTTTACTCATAAACGAACCGTATAACGTAGGAAAAACAAGAAAATACTTTTGGCCAGGTATTCAGCCCAAACGCCACTCTGTGCGACGATTTCGGTATAAAAGCATTCTTAAGGTTTTGCGCTTTCAAAAATCCAAGAGAAAAAATCTACGTTCCGGGCCAGTTCCACGGGAATCCCCCCTTAACGAGACATAATGGTGAAGATAGTTCTCGAAGAGGTCCAGATGACGGTAAGCGGACAAAGGAGCGAAAGAAGGATAGAGCGTAGGATGTAGGTGTAACAGAACCGCTAACAACAACACACCGTGCCCCTTTCCAACCCCCTCGAGAGGAGTGCAAGCGAGAGGGAGGTGAGGAGCCGTTAAAGTGGATGCGATGACCCAAATACGAGGCAGTGAAAGTGGCACACTGATCAGGCACGGCCCGCCACCGTCGTCGTTCACCCACACGCACGAGCCTGCCGACTGCGTGTGTTCGTGCATGCCTACGTGACGCGTGTGCGCCAGCGCGAGCGCGCGCGTTAACGCACGCTGCGTATCCAGGCGAATAGTTCTGCCGTGTGGCGGAGAGTTGGCAGCGGCGGTGATGAGGTGAAGGCAATATAGGTGCAGCCACCGACTGATTACTAATTGGAAATTATGGAAATTCGCTTGGTTGCGCGTCGCCGACCGTCGCCGAGCGTCGCGTCGCTTAGCGTCCCCTTTTGCGTCAATTGTGTCTCGCCCCCTGGTGACTTCTCGGCCCTTCTGCCCCGTCGATTTCCCTTCCCGTCCAATCGACGCGGGTTTCTTTTAATTTCCACCAATTCCTTCTAAGGGCAGGGTGGTCACGTTTTGTTCCCGTGACGACGACGCCATGGCTTCGTCACTTCTCTCACTCTCTCTCTCTCCCTTTCTCTCCCTTTCTCTCCCCCATAGATGTTTCTCGGACCGGCTTCGCGCTCCTTCGACGAAATGTCCTAATTGAAACTACTTGAATGGCATCCCTCGATCGGCTGAAATACCTCTAGGTGGTCGCGCGTAAATTTAGAGCTGCGACGGGGGCGGACCCGAAGTCCACCTCGATCCACGAGACCAACCCGACTTCTTCTTCTTCTTCTTCTTCTTTTTTTCTTCTTCTCTTATGTTATGGGACACAGCCTCGCGCCCGAAATGCGACGCATCCTTGGAAACGGTCGGCAACTTTTTCTCGCTTCCCTGGCTTGTTTACTACCGGAACATCCGTCAATCATTCTGCGGGGTTGTCAAAATAAAACTGTAGATCTTTGATAGCTTACTACAGCCGCATATATAGTTTTCTTCTTTATTTCCAGAGTGCACGAGTGAGTCGGGCATCGGTTGCCACTGTTTCATGGGAAAATATACAGTCGCAGAGAGTGTAGAAATTGTTAAAATTCGTATGGAGAAGTTTGGCGATCGTGCAATCTCACGCAATGCTGATGCGAACTACCCACCGCGATCATGCGACGTAAACGGCTTTAGATCACTTTCTCTGGTGTTATGTTAAATCGTTGGTTTATTCCAATAAGCCGACAGCACTGGACGATGCAGAAGCTAATATTTATCGTGTTGTTTTTGAAACCTAATGTCTTATACCAATGAATAAAAAATGTTGTTATCTTATACCGGCATGTTTCTACTTCAATCTAAACGTGTACAGCTCTTATTCGGTGACCCTTTCTGCAGCACTTTCGGAACGAACTACACCCCCGCTCAAAAGTATGAGGACGACACGTTTAATTTTTTATGCGGTCTAGTTCACACAGTATCAGAGAATATACATTTTAATAATTATGCGAGTTTCGTATTTCGAAATTATCTTTTTTCAACCCTTATGTCGTTAACCGGATACCCGCTTTAAATATCTTCTTAAAACTTCTCTAATGCTTTTGTCGATAAATAAAAAAATTATGTTTATGTCTACGATATACACGCTCTCGCTCAAAATTATGTGGACGATACGTTTTAATTTTTAATAATAAATTCGTTAGATATCTCACCAAAAATTATTATTATTGTCTTGAGAAGACAGCAAACCACGCTAATGGATCATCGTAGATTGAAACAGTATTAGCCCTGTCGAAGAAACTTTTTTTTATTCAAGAGATTGTAATAATTAAATTGTACATTTTGGTACTATTAAAATAAATTATACTTGCAACAAAGTGTTCACATATTTTTGAGCGGGAGCGTATATACAGTTTTCCTCTTGTTTTTATTTTTGAAACCTCCGTGCAGAATTATCTCTGCTTGCAAAGATATAATTACATTTGTATGCGTATACGAGTGTGTGTAAACGATATTATTAACTTTATCGGTATTAACCTCACGTTACGCGATCGTTTTCTCCAAGGGTTAATTAATGTTTAGTAAAAGTGTGCGTTTCGGTTTGGTATGCGTACCAGTGTGCAGTAGAAATGCTCGGAATCTCCAGTCTATTTATAATTGAAGGAGAACAATACGGAAGTATCTTGGTATAACACTGAAATAGCGTGAAATAAATAGTGGGCAACACTGACGTCTAAATGCAACTGTGAATCAGTGTGCAGCAACTGGTTCTCGCATCTTCCGACACCGCTTTGATGTCCCGAAGGCGAAAAGCTGACGAATAAATTCCGTAGTCGATAACGCGGTTGATTGATTCCGAAACATAATCAGAAATTATTAACATCACTGTAGAAAATTGTAGTCAATCTGGGAAATTAATTATTCTTAAACGTATTAGAGGCCCGACACAACCGTCAGCATCCAAGATAAAATATCCTTTATATTCATTACGCTGCCGCCTCTATTATTGTAGATCCATTATAAATTAATCATGAAAATAGAATTCCCATAGGAACGTCGGTCATCTTGACCGAAAAGTTTTCTCCGCTCGGAACAAACTGGGTCGCGCGTATCGTCGAATAATCTCCAAACAACGACCCACTTCGGTTCCTCGTTGGTTCGTGGGCCTTCACGAAATCCGCGTTCACCGGCAGCCGGAACTGAAACGCTTTTGTGCCTTCCCGGAGCGATCAAGGACGAGAAAGTGAATTATATGCTTGTTCGTTCTCGCGCCTGTACTCGATTAACCCGAAAAGGGCCGGTTGGCTCTGTTCCTGCATCGCGCTCCCCGTCCCGAACCGTTCCCGTACGTTCCGAAATGAAATTTGACTAATCGTCAGACACCATTCGAGTTCTTAACGATGCACTGTAGGTGAAACTAATGATCTATTCGGACAAAAACGATCCTCCGCATGAAAGCGAACCACTAAGTGGAAAATTATACATCGCGGGACCACTCTTGTAACAAATTAACATTTTCATCTATTTCCGAGCACTCTCATCTAAGTGGTTCAAGTAAAAAAAGAAAGTGAAAAAGTTAATTGCGACCGGAAAATGTGAATGTAATTTTTGAACGAAGTATTTGAGCGTATATCGACTACGAAACATATTGTACTTAATGTTGTAACATCGTATATAATATTTCAGAAGCATATTCGCTAAATGATGAATTATTTTGCCTTTTTACAAGATGTAAAATGATGAACTGTCGGCCTCTATGTGAAAATTATCAAGAAATTTAGGTAGCGGATCATTAGAACACTTTTTAATAGTTGCAACGATGAAACTGACGACATACATTGCCAAAACAATGTTTTAAATGCGCAGGGATGATTAAGCCCTATCTTAAACCAGTATCCAGTTTGCTGATTCTGTATGTTTTGAATAGACGGCGGATTTTATGCATTTCTGACAGAAATGAGTAGGTGCGATTTAAAACAGTAAAAACATTAGAAGAATGTAAAAATACCGTTACATTATTTTCAACCTATTAAACATATTAAGAAAGGAAATAAATTTCTGAATCGCTTCAGTTTGTTGCAAATCGGGTAGAAAATTTTTATTTTGCATGAAGATAAAGCAAACACGTTTATTTCTATATTAATATTTTCTTTATATGTGGCAAGTTTTGTCTTCGTCGTAGATGAAAATATTTCCCACATTGACGATAGGAATAACGATGGACGCTTGGCTTGTTTGATCGAATACTTTAGGGGTAGTATAAATTGTAGGGAGCTTGTAATTTCTTTTTTCGAATATGGCGGTCAGATTTGTTATTTTTGTCCAGCTGGATCGAGCAATCTTGGCCAGTGTGTAAGGATGGGAATAATGGCGAGGCACGGAACGGTCGGAACGAGGCTTCGGATCAAAGTCGCGACACCTTCGAATCTAGTTCTAGTACGACTATGAATAGACGACGAGGCCTCTTGGCCCAAGCGCGCGAGGCTCGTATCCCAATTAAATGGCCGTGCGATCGCCTTACAATTAACTCTAAAAAAAGTACACGTAACTCGAGGGGAATCTGTGCTCCGCGACATGCCGGGGAATCGAAGCGTGAGACACCAGATCCCACGGTGTCCGCGGCCGTCGCGCCGCGCCGCGCTGCAGCGGAAATACACCTGCAGCGTTCCACCGCAGGCGATCATTTCATTTTCCGACTTCTCGTTCAAGGCGATTCGTTCCTCGTCAATGGGAAACTCCGACCGTATCAACGCGTTCGATACGAACGCATAGCGAGCCAATTTCTCAAAAAGCTGGGCAAAACTGAATTTTCAAAATATTGGGTCGGCAAGAAAGTAATTTCGGTATTTTGAGGTGGAATAAAAATTTCTTTAAGCAACTAACTTTATAATGGATAAAATATTTCCCATTTTGTTCGATGATGTTTTGTCATCTTTCTGGTAGCTTAATAAAGTTATTGGCTATTTTGAGGTTTCATTTCGCCTCGAAATACCGAAATTACTTTCTTGCCAACCCAATATATTATACTAGCTTTTAATAAAAAGTAGTAGTAACTATAGCAAATTTATTATATATAGCATCAATGTATGAATACAGCTTGAATTTTTGTAATTCGATTCTTAATGTATTGGGGAAATTGAATATTTAAGACTAATTTATATCTTAACTTAAAATTTCCTACGATTTTAAATTTTACTATAAATTACAATTTTACTAACAATATTAGGGAAGAAGTCTATTTTAGAAAATACTTATATGTAAAACATCTTATCCCTAAAGTAGGTGTTACTTAGGTGTTTTTAATATTACCATTGTAATTTCTGTTCTGAATTGAACGCATATATCTTGTAAAAAACATTTTTATCCTTTTTCTAATACTTCAAAGATAGACACCATTTTTGTCTCAGTTTTCTAAAAAATACTTTAAAAACAAAGATCGACTTACAAATTTACTAAGTAATTCTGAGATATTTGTCTTACCAGTTCGAAAAGTGATGTTTTAAGAAAAACGTGTAACAAAAGCAAAACTTACGAGCCAATAGCTTCGCAAATTCTTAAAATTTCCTAATTTTCTCTTAACTACATATTATTTAAACATCAAAGAAGTTTAAAATGCGAAAAATTGATTTTTTCAAAGATCAAGACTGGTACCTCCCTTAAGGGAATAGTCCACCTTGATTATCTAAAAATATTCTACGGGAATTTTTTTTAAGGATAATTAATAAGTAAATAATTCCGTTCTTCTACTTGGGACACAGCAAGGTATAGTTAGCCGAACGATAACTAACGTTGCAAAACCTGCAACTCCAAGAATGAATTAAATTTCCAAAAAACAATAATGAAGTATATTACTCTTACCCCTAGCACGCCGAATTATCTTTCAAATTTATTGCCAACAAACTTATTTTAAACAATGTTGTTGACTAAACAAATTATAATTAATGTAATTTATTTTTCTGGAACTTATATTTGTTTATAACCAAAAAATATAAATAAAGGAAGAACCAAATACATATACGAACACGTATCATTTACATTTTTCCTACTCTGATGTCGAGTCACACTCGACAAAAGAGTGCAAAGGGTTGAAATATAAAATTTGATTTTCCACGTCCATAGACTGTATGCATGTCGGAATACCCAGCCCATAAAAATCTGAATATTTCTTTAATAAAACAAAGCAAATACTTGAATCATCGAGTAAACACTAGTAGCAGTTACCTAAGATTTTCCAATATTTACTACGGAGTATACTAGTGGACGGTTATGCACAACCAATCAAATATTTACTTTTACTTAACCCTCCAGTGATTGTGTCCGTAAGATTCATGAATTGAATTTCTAGTGTTTTAATTGTCTTCAAAAGATCTTGGAATTCCTCAATGAATTCTCGTTTTACTACGAGTAGTTTTACGCAATGTGGCAACACGATAGCGTTACGTAAGGAAAGTATCTAGAAGAAATATCACCGGAAAAAAAGATTGGTACTTTTGTGTACCACAGGGTTCTTATTTTTATGCATACGATGTGGGGACGATATCGAGTTCACTTATTTCTTACTGTTTACCGGTAATCAGCGATCGACATTATTCAAATGAAATTCTAAGTACGATTCAATAGATATCGTGGCGTGCAAAGGTCACGCGTTCCGCAGTTATCGTGCCGAAAGTCGCGTGTTCCCCGAACAGGAGGACCCCATTTTCGTGACATGACGTTTCACGGGAGTGACGACGTTTCCAGAGAACCCACGTAAGCGTCGACGATCGTGCATCGTAAGAACCCGGTCGGTTATCTTATTTTCACCGCGTCAGTCTCTATCTTATCGGGCCGGGTATCTCGCGGGAATCGGAACAAACGGTACTGCAGACGCGGCCGATTCCTACAATTCCGGGCGAAACGCGTGCGAGAGTAACGACACCGTCGCGTCGCGTTGCGATCCGAGCGGATTTCGAGTGTCCATCGAGGGATGTCCAAACTCTGTCGACGAACAACCTCCGGTTCTTCCGGCGAAGACGACGCCGAATGGCTAGAAAGATACGCGCGAAGACGGTATCCCGGTAAATAAATCAACGGCATGATCGAGTTTTTCTTTTTGGGGCCATGTTATCGCGGCGGATATCGCGTTCGCTTGATAAAAAGAAGTCCGTGGCGCCGGCGGCTTGTGCTGCATCGAAAACGAAATACACGCGCGATCGTGGCTTCGTTTCGCCGTCGTCGTCGTTGCCGTCGATAGCTCGGCTGGCAATGAAAATTATTTTTACGCTCTCGCGAAACCGTAATCTTTTGTTGACACGGTCACGGTGCACTGATAACGGTTATCGCTCGTATCGCTTAATTATCGAATTAAATCACGGCCGACGATGGTTTTCCGCGATGAACCTTCCGGTTTCCTCTTCGATGACTTCTCTCTCTCTCTCTCTCTCTCTCTCTCTCTCTCTCTCTCTCTCTCTCTCTCTCTCTCTCTCTCTCTTTTTCGCCCTTACGTCCCTTCCGCGCCATGATCGGGAACGCCTTTGGGGACGGGTTCGCCCATGCGCGAGACCCAAATCAAATTCTATCTCGTGTAACCAGCCGGCATCAAGGGCTAAAAATTTTCTCGACTTCTATTATTAGGGTAGCTGCCCTCAATACCGGCATCTATATTCAGCGTGTACGCACATGCGTTGGTTGCCGTGTGTGCGGACAAGCACACCGCACACACACCTATGTATAGCGAGGGCCTAGGGGCAACGATGCACGCGAGGAGGACCGGTCAGCATCGCCTAGGCCACCGAGCAGGAGCAAGGGGCTTCGACGTTCCTCGGACCAGGGACTCGAAAACGGTCGCAGAGCCGAAACCGCGGTATATTTAGAAAATCGAGCGGAATCGGGCCGAACGGAATCAACCCCGACGGAAGTCGGCTGTGTTCTTTTTCCCCTGTACACCGCCCGAGGCTCTTTCCTCATTTAGCATCTCTCGCAGGCCCTTCCAGCCGCAGGTGATGTTCGCTCTCTTCTAGGATATTCGTGCGATTCCGCGTTATCGCCCGGACACAAAGGATCCGGGAAATTTGATTTTTAGGAGATCGTTGGTTCCCTAAAAATTGTTTATTGCACCCTTAACCCTTTCTATAGAAATCGGTCGGACTTCTGATGAACACTTCGATCTCTTAGCTACCGTACTCAGCTAGAGTGGCTTCGCTCTATGAAATCGTTCTGAACGCTAAGCCACTACTATAGAAGTTACGCAGTTCAGTGGCTTTTCTCAACTTTGTTGCTAACTTTTATTAAGAGCTGGAAAAGGTACGCTACTACGGTGGCTCGCATGTTCGTCTCGTGTTTGAAATATTGACCTCCTGTAGCCCGAATTTTTATTGCGTATTTTAGAAAACGCAGTGACTCGAAAACGGTATGTATCATCCTCTGGATACAAATTAACAATTAGTTCACTGAATTCGTTCGTCATGAAGGATTACGAAAGAGAAGCTTCAATCAATTAAAATTGATTTGAAATCCACAAATGCCAAAGATAATTGTCTCAAAGAGCTGAAAGGCTGTACGCTCGAGGCTATAACGAATGTGTACGTTCAATGAAAGACGTCTTTATTTTCAAATCATGCTTCGATTTACAACGAACGTCTGATGACGGACACTTATCGGTGGAACATCTTTTGGCGAGGGTGGAAGAAGATGATAGATGTCGGATATTATTTTATATATAAATTGGCGCCGAGCCGATGTAACGGTTTCACGGTAAATAAATAAATGCGTCATACGTATTAAAGCACAACCGCCGCAGGTGAGGCGTCGCTTCTAAAATGAAATCGAGGTATGGTTCACCGAAAGACTTGAAATTTTTATACCAAGAGGGCAAAAGGAAGACAGAGATAGACGACTACAATAGTCATTGCAATTGTCGATTTTATAAACCAACAATTAGCTCTTCGTTTTACGCTGTGCGATTCACGGTGCTCCGTTTGTTTAACAAATCAACTTGTCGACTCCGACAACGACCGACAAAAATTATTCGATCGAAGTGATTTGTCGTTGGTTTATAATCTATTAAAAAATGTCGAGCCATGGATCATAGACTTCCTAAAAATGATGAAATAATCGCCAGTAGATAATATCCTCAAATAATGCGTTAAAAAATGATATTCACGATTTGATCGAATATCGGTCGAATATTGATCGGGTGTAGTACACGCATCGAACTGCCTCTAAACGTTGTGCATATTCTCGCGAGCAACCTCGAGCCCTAATCTCCTGTGTGGCAATTAGGGTGTTCTCCCTTGGAACAGCAGCATGCGCCATCCCATAGAACACGTTTGAACACCGTCACGTCGGTTTCTCGTGCACGGGAGTTATGCATCGTTTCAGGTAACAACCTGAAACCATCGATCGCAATCTATTCCTAGATGAAGCAAGCCGGCCGAGCGTTAATTGTCCGCTCGTAAGAGATCAAAGATCAGCAAGCGGTGGCCGACGAGGCTGGATCTGCGGGTACGAGGATCGATCCTCGTGTCCCCGGCGACGATGCGGCGACTAGGCTCCGAGAAATCCGTTCACCGCGGGAATATCGTCCGAACGGATCGGAACGGATCGGAACGGATCGGAACGGAACGGAACGGATCACGATCGGAACGGATCGGAACGGATCACGATCGGATCGGATCGAGTCGGCGCAGGATAGGGAGCGTATCGAGACCGGTGTGTATGTGTCGAGACAGGACAGGATGGAATAGGATCGAATCTGCGCTCGCGACTTGGGATAGTCGGGGCACGCCGAGCGGCGGTAGTCGTCCGGCCCGGCCGGTCCGGCTTTCTCGAGAAGTGCACCTTGGCACACTTACCGGCGCAACCCCACGCCACTCCACTCCACTCCACTTCGCGTCGACTCAACTCGAAACGACTCGACTCGACTTGACTGGACTCGACTCGACTCAACTCGACTCGACTCAGTTCGACTCGAGTCAACTCTACGGCTCCGTACACGGTACCGCGGCCGCTCGATCCACACACAGACGATACAACCGCCTTCCCGCTCGCCTCTATCCTCGCGTTTCTCTTCTCTCTCTCTCTCTCTCTCTCTCTCTCTCTCTCTCTCTCTCTCTCTCGCTCCCTCGCTCTCTTCCTTTCTCTGGCTTCTTTTCTCTGTTCCGTTTGATTAACTTAGGGGCCATACCGCGCATACCTAATGCTTCTCCCGAGCTTTTACGACGGAATTGCTGAAAATCTGGGACCAGTTTTAACTGGACCGCGGATCTTTATGCATTTATACCAAAATTTAGTAGACGATACTCGAAATTGTTTCGATTTGACTTTTTTCGTTGCCACGCTTCCTCCAGATGGCAATGGAATCGATTCACTTTCCACCTATTCCTGATATCCGTTGGTGTCCATTAGTTTAGAAAAATTCTGGTCGGACGTTTTCAAGAGACTCTTTCAAAATATTAAATGGCTCTGTAAAATATTCCATAAAATTCTCCTTTGAAATTGAAATATTTGTTATTCTTGACTCATTTTCTTGACAATGGACTACGTGTACTTCAAAGTTGTTGTCTCGATCTTAGTGATCGTTAAAAAATTTCGTATCAGCGAAAAACAAAGTTTCAACCGACTTTTAATCTAACTTAATGATACGTTAAATAAGGCTCTTCTCTGCTGCTACTTGCTAATCATTGAGAAATACATTTTTTCCCGGAAGAGTTTCTCAGAAATCAAGAATTCTAAAAATTCTTGGATGCTTATATTTAATTGATGATTACTAGACTGCGGATGTTTATGCATTTATAGCAAAATTGAGTGGATTCTCCTCTAGTAAAATCATTACAGGAAGAAATAACATTGAATGTAGTTTCCATTTCCTGCAATCGATGCAGACAATTTTTATTTTGCACGAACATCCGCAGTCTAGTTGTAACTAAACTGCGGATTCGATGCATTTTTGGCAAGCATGGGTAGGTCCAACACAAACTGGAAGAAACGCCAGATGAATTTAATGTGACTGGCACGTTTTATACAACCTATTAAAATTATTAACAGAAGAAATACATTTTTATGTCACTCCACTTGCAGACAAATCCGCAGTCCAGTTATAACCAAAACGAAAACGAATCATACGATAACAATTACTTCTCCAGCTAAGTCATTTCTGAGTACAAATAACAATTATTGGAATGTTGCATATGAAATGTCCGATTTCAGAATGCAAATGTTATGTAGCGCGTATTGTGATCCTAGATGTCACGTGTATCATCCTTCGTGTTTCTTTTATTCGCCGTCCGTATATTTCATGCTCGACGAGCCCCTACTTCGTCAAAAGTAGAAAGTACATGCGGTATAACGAAGTGCTACCGAGACTCGGCCGTATGTCGGTCATAATTGCGGACTTTGGCAGAACCGCGAGCCCCCCCTGAGACAAAGTAACGTAATTACCAATGACGTTTCGTTTTCCCAAATGGTAGTGGAACCATAGAGGCGGCGGGCCAGGTACTCATAGCCGCACTTTCGCTTCATCGACGAAGAAGAGTTCCTATCGAACACCTCGACCGACATTAACTCCCGGCTCCACGTGACCGAGCTCACGCGCGCGCCCCGCGCCGTGCCGGTGTCCGCACGCACGCGTAATTCACATGTGTAAGTACCAATAACCGTCCTCTTCTCACGGTAATGACTTTCCTTATGGCTTTACCTTCTTCTACTGTGATTCTCACGCATCTGAATTTGACTCGTAACGTCCCCAGCGCGATTATCCGCGATCGGAAACGGGGCTGACGTCAACGGTGCATGAAAAAAAGCCGATCCAAAATCCATCAGCGTTCCTTTCGAACAAATTAATTTTTTCCTATTCTAGCTAGGTCTGCGACGCGCATCGGTGCGTACGTATAATGTACGTGCGACAACGTGAGCCAGCGCCCCGATGAGCTCGGCGCAAATTGACCTCAGTTGCGCGCGTGCGAGCGCGAGCATGAGCGTGAGCATGAACCTGCACACGCTCAAGCTGCGGCTAGCTCCGAGAATCGCTCGGTTACATAACCGCGGAGGCAGAAGTGCCTCCTTCTTCTCTACGGGCTCCTTACTTTTCCTGGCTTCGTCGGCGCGGTTCGCTTCACTTTTGCTCGGTTTCCCTTTCGTCTCCGCTACAGAACGACCCGAAGCGCCGCGCCGCGCAGTGGAGTATTTAACCCGAAAAGTCGGAAATATGTCGACTTCAAAATTCTGCAAAGACGTACAATTTTTGCTGTCCGACGTATGTACAGTGACTCGAATTAATATTCGGACGCTCTAGAAAAGACGATGACTATTTTAATATTGTACTATACGATTTTAACTTTTTTGGGAAGCCGGAGCAATTAGTTTACTGCAGCATGTGGACAGAAATTTGTTCAAAAATTGCGATCGATTGGAATTGTAGAAAAAATACTATCAGTTGTATTTCATAACTTTTTATGTGAGCCTCGCCGTGCAGTGGAGTATTTAACCCGAAAAGTCGGAAATATGTCGACTTCAAAATTCTGCAAAGACGCACCATTTTTGCTGTCCGACGTATGTACAGTGACTCGAATTAATATTCGGACGCTCTAGAAAAGACGATGACTTTTTTAATATCGTACTATACGATTCGAACTTTTTTGGGAAGCCGGAGCAATTAGTTTACTGCAGCATGTGGACAGAAATTTGTTCAAAAATTGCGATCGATTGGAATTGTAGAAAAAATACTATCAGTTGTATTTCATAACTTTTTATGTGAGCCTCGCCGTGCAGTGGAGTATTTAACCCGAAAAGTCGGAAAAATGTAGATTTTACATTTTACATCAGATTTTAGATTTTATCGGGTTTTTGTAAAAAAAGCGGTTCCACTTTCGGAATATACCTCCCAGAATTCATAATAAACTGTAGCAAATATACTTGGCAGCAATATAGTATGAATCCACAAAGTTTATTAAATATTTTGTAGTCAATTGAAGTGGTAGCTGCAGCAACGTTGAATGTGTTATTGTTCTCCAATCAAATCCTGCTCTCCTATAAAATTTGCACTTTATATCATCCAACGTTGTTCCAGGCAACAGTTCAGTTATTGCAATTGCAAACAAAGATTGCAAATTTTGCCACCAATTCAATTCTAGAAAAGAATCCAACATTCTGAGCGAATCATTGAAAAATTACAATTCGTATAAATCCCATGAACATTTATGCGAAATGAACACTTTTTTTTAATGATTTCAAACCTCCGACAGTAATATTTTTTGGGAAGTAGAATTTTCAGCAAGATTTTCATTAACATGGTCTGCTCATTAACAAGCTTGACTTCTTGTCTTGGATTTTTGAAAAATCTGGAAAAATTCTCAGAAATTTATCCTAGTCACTAATTCAACGTGCAAGGGAAATTCGACAGAAAATTACGAAGAAACAGGAATTCGCCTGGAATAAAAGGAAGAGACAACAATGAGTATAGGTGCAACATGAAACAGGGGACGAATTAAAAAATTTATAGAACATCACTGTATTATTAACACTTTTCCAAATAATTGTGCTGTATCAAAGGAAAGAATAGAAAATCTTTTTAACATTGCAATTTTAAATGAAACTATTAGATGACGTTATTGAGGGTGACTTGTTAGTTCACAATGAAAATTGCTGTTGCCAATGAAGTTTCTATTAAAAAGTGTTAGCCATGTACCATATATTTTTCAAAATTATGCAATAATCACCGGTCGGTAATGTGTCAAGATTATGAAAAGAAAAATGAAGCTTCTATTTGTCCTCTGTTCTTTGCAAGGGATACAAACAATTTTTATTTTGCAGAGAGATCCGTGTTCTTAAATTCGAATGTTTGTTGCACTTGAGGTATCACTTACTCATTTTTATCATAAATGCATAAAATCCGAAGCCTACATATAACACGCCCGGTGATTCATGTATGCGATCCCAGAGAATCGGTTTCCGTGAACGTATTTACTGCAAATTCGTGTCCACCAAGCGATAGCTGTGTTTGGGGACAGTCTTGACGATCGATCGACGGTATCTACGGTCATTAAACAGTTATCTCGTCGACGACTTCTTCCGTCAACTTCTCGTTCGCCTCGGTTGTCATGTCGAGGGAAAATTCGTGGCGGTACTCCCGAGACAAAGAACGTTAAACCCGCCGCTTCTAGTCCACCGACGGTCGAGAATGCGAGGAGAAAGTACAGGCTCTGATCGTCGTTAACGATATTTTAATTGCCATCACCGGCGATACGAGGTATTCTTGCTGCAATATTCGGCCGTTGATGGCGATCACGCGATCGACGGGATTGATCAGTCTAATGCGATCTTTTCTTATTCATTGTCTGTCACCCTCAAAATTGCACATAACGAAACAAGAATCGAGATTTGCGACTAAGATCACTAGACTACGGAATTTATGCATTCATGGTGCAATTTAAAACTGTTGAAACATTTTTTGTCACCCCCAAAATCGCACATTACGAATCTGAAACAAGAATCGAGATTTGCGACTGCTGTCACTAGACTGCTGAATTTGTGTATTCATGTTAAAATCAAGTTGGTGCAATTTAAAACTGTTGAAACATTTTCTGTCACCCCCAAAATCGCACACAACGAATCTGAAACAAGAATCGAGATTTGCGACTGCTGTCACTAGACTGCAGAATTCATGCATTCATGGTAAAACCAAGTTGGAGAAATTTAAAACTGTTGAAACATTTTCTGCCACCCTCAAAATCGAACATAACGAATCTGAAACAAGAATCGAGACTTGCGACGACGATCACTACACTGCGGAATTTATGCATTCGTGGTGCAATTTAAAACTGTTGAAACAT